>JAULJZ010189469.1:0-21186 GCA_032270985.1 Heliamphora pulchella | reverse complement strand
TTATAAATATATTTATAGTTTTAAATTAATTATTCAAATTAAATTATTTGTAATGCACTTTGGAAATGTTTGGCTCAACTATTTGGATCAATTTTTATCTTTTTATTACTAATTTTAATAATAACCTACAATTTTATCTAAATATCTACAATATATGTTATAAGCTATAATTAATTTTTTTTTCAGTTCTAAAATAATATATTTATCAAACCATCATAACTTTTCAATAACTTATAATTTATAATCTATTAGGGCTCGATTGGCAACTAGCTTAAAAGCTAGTTTTTTTGTTTTGTATTTATAGTCAAAAAGCTAAATTGGGTTCAAAGTAAATTATTTGGTAATTTAGCTTTTAAATTGGCTTTTTTGAAGTTGGTTGTTTGGGTAAAAAACTGCTTTTCACCCAAACAATTAACTTCAAAAAAGTCCAACTTAAAAATAAAAACTGCTTTTTAGCTGTTTGGGTAAAAATAAAAGCTGCTTTTTACCCAAATAACCAACCTTAAAAAAGCCAACTTAAAAATAAAAGCTGCTTTTTACCCAAATCACCAACTTCAAAAAAGCCAACTTAAAAATAAAAATTGCTTTTTAGCTGTTTGGGTAAAAAGAAGCTTGTCTGGGTAAAAATAAAAAGCTTCTTTTTACCCAAACAACCAACTTCAAAAAAGCCAACTTAAAAATAAAAACTGTTTTTTAGTTGTTTGGGTAAAAATAAAAAGCTATTTTTTATCCAAACAACCAACTTTAAAAAATTCAACTTAAAAATAAAAGTTCTTTTTACCCAAACAACCAACTTCAAAAAAGCCAACTTAAAAGCCAAGTTACCAAACAACTTACTTTGAACCCAATTTAGCTTTTTGACTATAAATACAAAAAAAAAATAAAAAATTAGCTTTTAAACTAGTTGCCAATCGAGCCCTAATAGATTATAAATTATAAGTTATAGAAAAGTTATGATTGTTTGATAAATATATTAGTTTATAACTGAAAAAAAATTAATTATAACTTATAACATATATTGTAAATATTTAGATAAAATTGTAGGTTATTATTAAAATTAGTAATAAAAAGCTAAAAGTTGATCCAAATAGTTGAGCTAAACATTCCCAAAGTACATTACAAATAATTTAATTTGAATAATTAATTTAAAATTATAAATATATTTATAAATATATTTTATTTTTATTATATCTTTTAAAAAAAAATTATTTCAAAAATAAAACTAAAATATTTTCAATCCCCTTTTTCTCTCTCTTTCCTTTCCCCCGCTCTCTCTCTCTCTCTCTCTCTCTCTCTCTGTAGCAAAATTCTTTTATTATTGTCTCCTCCTTCACGTTTCACTGGGTTGTTTGTTTCAATTTGTATGGGCGGTGGCAAATTGGCGTGAACATGTGGCAACTTAAAAGCATGCAAAATTAGGTTCTATGAAAGTTTTTAATATATATATTTTTACCGTGTAAATTTTTTTTTTGATGTCAAATTTTGTTATCGGAAAAATTCTAAAAATTTGGTATAAACTTTTAATGTATTTTTATGATTCATCGTGTAGTTAAAATTTTCACGAAAATTTTCTAAGAATATAATATATCTCTATTTTAATTCTCAATTAATGGTATTTTAAATAGATGTAAATTTTTGGCTTCGGAAAATTTCTAAAAATTCTAGATAAACCTTTAATATTATTTTATGAATTACCGTGTGGTCGAAATTGTCGAAAATATTTCCCGAATTACATAATATAGTTTTATTTTGAATTTTAATTAATATTACCGGTATAAGGTTTTGATTTTCGGTTCTAGATTTAATTATAAGGTTTTGTCAGGAATTGCATTTCGAGTCTTTTAAGAATTTAATTATTATTTATTTTGCCTTTTATTTAGCTACCGATCGTCACATTTATGGTAAGTATGTCACTCACTAAGTATCACTCATCATTCTAAACTAAAAATTCAGAATTAAATGGTCCTACTATAAGATACTTTTAAAATACTAAACGTCAGTAATTTGTTATGAATGTTGATAGGGTGATAGATATAATGTTAGGGATATATTTTATGAAGAAAGCTAAGCTGTGGGAAGCTCTTAAACATGGGTAAAAATTTGTTGAACAAAAAAAGTTCAACAACAATGTTGCTTGGTAAAAATAATTTATAGGAAAAATCATCCTGTCAAATTACTCCAAATAAATTTTATATGAAAGATAACTAAAAAATTTAACTCTGGACATAAAGCTTTAGCTTGAAGGGATTTTTCTGAAACTTTCTAAAATTCGGCAAAATGGACTGTTTTTCTGCAATTTTGGCATAAAAATGTAAAAATTTTGTTTCTAGATTCTATCAAAAATCACACATGCTAAATAACCTCTAGAAGCTCCAGTAAAAACAGGTTTGAAAACAGACACTGTTTGGTTTCTCTAAAAATTCGGGTAAGGCTCAAAGTGACTTTTTTTTTCTTGATTTTTCTTCGGTAAACTTGTTTCACTTCTTGTTTAACTTCAATTACGGGTTTATTTATACAATACTAACTCAAAAACCAGAGAACTACATTGGCCTAACATGCTTATAACATATCCATTTAAGTCATGGAAGATAAAACAAACAATAAGGCGTAACAACCTCTGATTTCTTATAACTATCTTGTATTCTATTCTTTTCGAACCTTCTTGTTTCTAATCTTGGTTTTAACTTTTTAGATCGTATTAAATACTGTAGGGAGGTCTTAGAAGAGAAGGTTAAAGGGTTTTTAAGAGTTCCTACCTTGGATTCTTGATCAAGAAATTTTAGGACTTAGCTGTAGCTTAACCGGGATCAACCTTCTTCTTCTTCTTCTTCTTCTTCTTCTTCTTCCTTCCAAGAGCTCACTCTCCTCTCTCTCTCTCTATAGCCTTGCCCAAAAATTGTGAGGAATGGGTGGTGGGGTGGCCCTCTATTTATAGTGGAAATCTTTTACATTTCAATTTAAATTTCATTTGACTTACATTTTCATGAGATACATGTTTATATAAATTTAAATACAGATATTTTGGCTCAAAAGATAATATATATATATATATATATATACAAGTCAAGACATAATTTCCTCAAAAGAAATGATTAATCTTTCACAAACCCCCACACCAAGGTACATACTTTTCCTAAATTAGGGGTACCTTTCCTTCAATTAGGGAAAGGTGGGGCCCATTTGGCCGGCCATGCTTTTTGATTTTTTGTATATAATAAAGAAAAATATTGTTCTAAATCACATGGGTCAAAAGTTGGGTCTAAAGAATTAAATGATGGGTTTTGCTTTAAGGTTCGGTTGGGCTTGATCTATGGGTTTCTATTAAATTTTTCATGGGCCTAAATTAAAGAATTTGGGCCTTACTTGACTTGGGTCGTTCTTTCTACTTGGGCCTTATTCTTAGTTTTGGTCCTTGTGTGTGTTTAGACTTTATTGAAGAAATAGGCTTTGATTATACTTGGGTCTTGATTATACTGGGCCTTATTTAAGTTTTGGGTCAAATCCTTTATTTTTTTTCTTCTTTAGGCTTAAGAACTTGGGCTACCAAACAAAGTTAATAACTTAAACCAATACTAGGCTTAGCCCATTCTGAATCTCGAGTTCAAGAAGACTCAAATTTTAGGTTGGCTCTTCTCTAGGGAGTTAGGTTCAGAAATTTTCTTTTATAACTAATGAACTCGTTAAAATTTGATTCACATTTTCTTTTCTTTAAGTTTAAGGAGTACGGGTTATTACAATCTCAAAAGACTCAAAGTTTAGATTGACTCTTCTCCAAGGAGTTAGGTTAAAAAATTTTCTTCTATAACTAACGAACTGGCTAAATTTTGATTCACATTTTCTTTTCTTTTAATTTCGAGAGGACGGGTTATTACAATCTACCCCCTTAAACAAATTTCGTTCTTGAAATTTACATACCTTATTAAAAAAGACGTGGATACTTCTTTCTTATATCTACCTCCCGTTCTCAGGTGGTTACTTTAAACGAATGATTACGCTACAACACTTTTACCTATCGAAATGACTTTACTTCGAAGGACTTGTTCTTTTATGTCTAGTGTTTGTGTCCACTCCTTTTCATACATAAGGTCGAGCTGGAGGTTGATAGGTGGTATTGTCAAAACGTGAGAAATGTCAGGCATGTAGTACCTAAGTATTGATATATGAAATACATCGTGCAATCTTTTACAGCTCTGGTGGTGAGGCTAATTAATACGTCATGTCTCTCATCCTCTTGAAAATTTTATACGGTTCAATGTAACGAGGACTCAACTTGTCCTTCATCCCAAATCTCATCACGCATTCCCATGGCAATATTTCTAAGAATATATAATATCCTACCTCAAACTCCTTCTTCAAATTTTAGGTTGCGTCTACAATTATCTGCATAGCATCTCTATCTGCCTTGTGACATCTTCAATCTCTCTCGCATTAACTTTATCTGGTCTGCAGTGACTTGAACGATCTCGGGTCTGAGCAACTTTCTTCTTTTGACTTTCTTCTAACAAGTTGGGCTTCGTCATCTTCAGTCGCACAACGATTCTTAAGGGGCTATTCCTTTGGTCGACTATAAACTATTGTAGCGAGCGAATTCAATCAACGAACGTTTACCTCAACTTCTCAAAAAGTTTAGAACACACATTTAGAGCACATCTCCCAAGGTTTGAATCGTCCTCTCTGATTGATCATCTGTCTGTGGATGGAAAAACTATGCTAAAATTAATGTAATCCCTAACGCATCTTGTAAACTTAGTCAGAATCTAATCGTAAAATGAGGATCTCAATCTACTACCAACAAAATTGGCACTCCATGGAGACGGTCCGTATAAAGACGAAAGGTATGAAGGCGAACGATCTCATTAAAATGTATACGTACTACCCAATCCATAAAAAAAGTTATCTCAACGATTAGATATTGAGCCGACTTATTCAATCTACAAGCAGTTGCCTAGAGAGCATCACTCCCTTATGTAACCTTGTTAAAAGCTATCTTGCTCTTAACGTTTGCATCCGATACTATCTTGTCTACCTAACTACTCAATAACCTAATAGTTTAGATTTCGTCTAGTAAAGTTAGCCTTTCACTGAGAGTTTCAAATGAACTTCTATTCCTATCTGCCGTAGGATTGGTTCCAAAAAAATTACATTTCTAAAAGCAAATTACTACACACTGCCCGAAAAAATGTGCTATACTTTCCTATTACTTTTCGACTTAGTGTAACTCCACTACGTTGGCCTATCCTGGTTAACAATGGATCGTAAGGTTATAATCCTTAACTAATTTCATTATTTTCCTTCCAACTAATCGAATAAAACATCTACCCAATATATAGGATACTTACTCATAATAGTGGTTCTATTCGACTGATGATAATCAAATACACGTTCTTAGTGTTCTATTCTTCTTTCTTACAGACAACACAAGTACATCCCAAGGTGAGACTCTAGATCTGATGAAACACTTATCCAACCACTCTTACAATGGCCCCCTCGACTCTCGCTACTCAATAGGAGACATTCCATAACGTGGAAAAAATATAGGCATCGTGCTTAGGTATAGGTCAATTGCAAAATCAATTTCTTGATCTAGGGATATTCTCAGTAAATTCTCTAAAACTACATATGGGAAGTTGCAAACAACTAGCATCTCAAAAGTTCTTTTCTTCTCAACTCTATATTAACTACTAATGCCAAAAATCATGGCAACCCTTTTCTTAACAACCTTGAAATTTTAAAAATGAAACAAACTCCTATCCCCTTAGAATAAAAATTTCATCTACCAAATTTCGTAATCGAAATGAGCAGTAATGGACAAGAAAATCCAGATAAACTTAAGTATGGCTACCGAGAAAAATGTTTCCTTTATAATCGATCTCTTCTTTTTGATTGAACTCTTTTGCAACAAGCTTAACTTTAAAGGTTTTCACCTTCTCATCTACTCATTTCTTCTTCTTATAGATCTACTTACATCCAATGAATTTTATCCCTTCGGATGATTTTATGAGATCCTATACCTGATTAGAGTACATAGACTCCATTTTAGAATTCTTAGCCCTTTGTCAAAGAACTGCATCTTTATCTTACAGTTTTTCATTATAGTTACAGGGTTTAATACCTAGTTTTCTCGGGATCCTGTCAAAAGACTCTCCCAAGAACATATACTGATCGACTTAATAAACAATCCTCTCACTACGATAAGGCACGACCTACGTCTGTGTACTAGTAGTGACATGTTGTGTTGGTTCTGTACCCTTTGCACCATCATCCACATCCTGCCTTGGTTGTGAAACTGGTATATTGATGGTGTTGAGACAAACTGCCAGATCCTAAGATTATGTCTATGATTTTAGTCAAAAAATAACTGGACGGGCAAACGCCGAAACAAGCTCCAGATTAAAACTTTTTGATATTGAATAATCAAAATAAAACCCGCTAATACTTCCAAAGTTAGTTTTAGGATTATACCTTTCAAAATCTGGTAGAATGATTTCAGTTGCTGCAACAATTTTCAGTCAACGATTCGCCACGATTTTTGACTGTCAGGGTTGTATACTAAAAATCATGAGTTTTTTAGTTTTAGTATTTAATTTAATTTATTAATGTAATTATTTTTAAAAAATTTTATGAGAATCTTAATAAACAATGTATACATTTCATTATTTATTTAATGTCTTGCATGAATATCTTTTATTCTACTTAATATTTAATCTGGTGTGCAGAGTTCGGTTTGCATATGGAAGACCAGATTAAAGGTTCTTGTGGAGTATAAGTCTTTAGTTTACAGTTTAGATAGAATTGGACAAACCATCGGTACGACTATAGCGCATAATTTTAGTAGACCTGTCTTAGTTACGAGGAACAGATAATAGCATCGCTTATTATTCCGACTTGCTGTACTAGTACACTTTTTGTGTATTGAATAGTATCACGTTGGGATAATTAATTTTATACTAACTATATAAATTAATTCATACCCCAAGATTATTATGAGTATTTATACTCTTAATCCCAATATAATTAATTATTTATATATATTTAATATTCGTTATTTTGATTCATTAAAGGGTGCGATCTTTTATGAGTTTATAATCCCGGTGAGTTGGATAACGATATTAATTATATGGTGAATATTAATTATTAACGAAATCTATGTCCCGAATGATCGGGATTAATGATATCCCCTTAAGGAAGCTTACAAATTTTAACCAAGCCAAACTCTACAGGTGAATTTAATTATCCGAGAGTCAAATAAGTTAAGGAAAAGGGCTTAAGAAATTTTCAAAGAAGTCGATTAAATATAATTATCAGTAATTTAATTTAATCGGTGGGTATCTGTAATCTTAACGTGAGGAGAATAATATGTATTTAATAACAGGGATTCGAATAATTAGTTTTGGAAGTAAGGCTGTGAATGCAATTATAATTCTTTAGCGGAATGAATTGTAATTTATGTTTTTATGAAATTACTTCTGTGTTGAGGCAGAATTTCATATTTATATTAGAAGCCCATGTCTTATTTACTCCACAGGTCCCTGTTGTAGCCTATTTATATGTTTATATAACCCTGGCCGTCAGATGAGAATCATATTCAGTCTTTTAGTGTTTCTACGTATTTGTGAGAACTAGGAAAAAGAGAGGTAGCAATACAGGGTTTGGAGCAAGAAGGATCTAAGTCCATACTTAGTTCGTGCTTATCGGCGTTTGGAAATACAGTAGAAGATTTGAACGGAGAAAAGATTGCTGGTTGATTACCGTGTTGATCTTTGGATTCAAGTTCAAGAGCAGAAACATGATCAAATCAGTGGGATAGATCAGGTATAATTCCTATTCCGCCTTGTGGGTGTACCGGATTTCTATTTCAGGGCTCAGAAGGATATTTTGTTCATCCCGTATAGATTCTATCCAAACAGTTTCCCCGTCCGTCCGGATGGAACAGCGCAATATAGTTTTTTTGTTGTATAATCTTCGCCCCACGCCACGTTTGATTGGATTTGTATGCACCATCTTAGTTTCCTGGGATTCAATTCCCTTCATTGACTTCTAGTCAAATTTTCAACACAAGCCTTATGTTGTAATCCTGAATGCTAAACATGAATAAGTGTGGGTTTTGATCTATCGTGTTCTTCAAAACCTTTTTGATTAAGCTTTGGATTTTCAGAGAACGTGAAAACCCTAGCCACCTAATCAGTGACTGAATAATATGAATTAACCCGTCAGGTTTTATAATAACATATAAATAAGGTACAATAGAGACATGTGGAGTAGATAAGACATGAGCTTCCAATGTAATTATGAAATCCTACTTCAACCCATAAGCAATTTCATAAAAACATAAATTATAGTTCATTTCACTAAAGATTTATAATTGCACTCCCAGCTTAATTCTCAAAATCGTAGTATTCGAGCTCTTGCTATTAAATGCTTAATTATTCTCCCCACGTTAAGATTACAGATACCCACCTATTAAATTAAATTACTGACAATTATATTTAATCGGTTTATTCGAAAATTTCTTAAACACTTCCGCTTAATTTATTTGATTGTCGAATTATAAAATTCGGCTGCAGGATTTGACTCGGTCAAAAATTATAAGTTTCCTTAAGAGAGTATTATCAATCCCCTTTTTTCGGAACGTAAATTCTGTCAATAATTAATAATGCCATCTAACTCACCGAAATTATAGACCTATACAAGATCGTACCCTTAAATGAATCAAAATAATGAATATTAAACACACATAAATAATAATTATTTCGAGATTAAGAGTATAAGTACTCATAATAACCATGTGGTATAAATTAATATATAAAATTAGTACGAAATTAATTACCTCAACTTAGTCCTATTCAATACATACAAAGTGTACTAGCACAATGAGTCGAAATAATTGTCAAAACAATTACCGTTTTTGGTAATCAAGACAGACCTACTAAAATATTGTGTTACAGTCATACCGATGGTATGTGTATTTTCATCTAAACTGTGAACCAAAAATTTATATTCTATAAGAACCAATAATCTGGTCTTCTGTGTGTAAATCGAACTCTATACGCCAGATTAAATACTATGTAGAATAAAAGATATCCATGCACAACATTAAATAAATAATAAAAATCATACATTGCTCATTAAGATTCTCATAAAATGGAAAAATTAATTTTATTAATAAATAAAATTAAATACTAAAACTAAAACCATAATTTTTAGTATACAACCCTAATAATCTCTCACTTATAGTCAAAATTATTCTGCCGTACATCTAATTCACATGCCCTCTACATGACTATCAAAAGTCTTAACTAGTAAACTCTTTGTAAAAGGATCTGTAAGGTTGTCTTCTGATGCAATCTTGACAACTGCTGCATCACCTCTCCGTACAATCTCTTGTAGTAGGTGATATTTACGCTCGATGTGACTTTTCTTTCTTGTGGACTCTTGGTTTCTTCGAGTTGGCAATCGCTCCGCTATTGTCACAATAAAGTGTAATTGCCTACTATACTGAAGGCATCACATCCAGTTCCAACAGGAAGTTCCTGAGCCAAACGGTCTCTTTGACTGCTTCAGAAGCTATCACGTACTCGGCTTCCATAGTGGAATCAGCAATATATGATTACTTGATGCTCTTCCAACTTATGGCTCCACCTCCCAAGATAAATACATATCCTGAGGTAGACTTTTGAGAATTCTTATCTGATTGAAAATCCGAGTCTGTGTAACCCAAAGGTACTAGACTATCTATCTGGTAATATAAGATATAATCTCTAGTCCTTTTCAGGTACTTGATTATATGTTTTTCCACTGTCCAATGCTCTTGTCCCAGATTAGACTCATATCTCCTAACCATGCCAATGGAAAAGTAGATATCGGGTCTAGTGCAAAGTATAGCATACATGAGACTTCCTACTGCCGAAGCATAAAGAACCATCTTCATCTTCTCTATCTCATCAAGTGTCTTAGAACATTGATCCTTCGATAGAGTGATTCCATACCTAAAAGGGAGAAACCCTTTCTTAGAATCCTGCATGCTAAAACGAGAAGGGACTGTATTGATATAAGTAGCTTGTGATAAGTCCAAAATCCTCTATTTTTGATCTCGCACAAGCTTGATCCTGAGAATGTGATTGGCTTCTCCCAATTAATTTATATCGAATTAGTTGAATAACCATACCTTCATCGAAGATAACACCCCCACATCATTTTCGATGAGCAAGATATCATCCACATAAAGTACTAGAAATACCACCACGCTTTCATCAAAATCATAAGACTTAATAGCTTGATCAAACCGAGTGTTTCAAGACCTAGATGCTTGCTTAAGTTCATAAATGAATCTCTTAAGCTTGCACAACATGTGCTCTTGACCCTTTACTATGAAATCGTCTGATTGTACCATATAGTTACACTCGTCAAGACTTCTATTAAGGAAAGCTGTCTTGACGTTTATTTATCAAATTTTATAATCGAAATGAGCCGCAATGGATAAGAGAATCTGGATAGATTTAAGCATGGTTACTTGCAAAAAAGTCCCCTCATAATCGATCCATTCTTTCTAAGTAAATTCTTTTGCAACAAGTCTAGCTTTGAAGGCTTTCACATTCCCATCTACTCCTCTCTTCCTCTTGTAGATCCACTTGCATCCGATAGATTTTATCCCTTTAGGTAGTTCTATAAGTTCTCAGACCTGATTAGAGTACATAGACTCCATCTCTGAATTCATAACCCTTTGCCATAATTCTGCATCTTTATCTTGGAGTGCTTCATTATAATTACAAGGTTCAGTATCCAATTATTTCGGGATCTTGTCAAAAGACTCTTTCAAGAACATATACCGATCGGGTTGATAAACAATCTTTTTACCACGTCGAGGCACTACCTGCGTCTGTGTACTAGTAGTGACACGCTATGTTAATTTTAAATCCTGTGCACCATTACCCACACCTTCTCTGGTTGTGAAACTGGCATGTTAGTAGTAGCACTCTGATTTGGTTCAAGATCTGCACATGTCTCGATAATCCTCCCATTACGGCGAGGCAATGGGATATTAATGGCAGCTCCCTGTGGCACTTCTACCATACTACTGGTATTTCTTTTCAACTCTTCCAGAACAATTCTACTCTTGGGCTTGTGGTCCATTATATAATCCTCTTTTAAGAATCGAGTATTGGCACTGACAATGACATTCTGATTCTTAAGATTATAAAATTAACCACCATTCATTTTCCTGGTATATCCAACAAAGAAATAGACTTCCATTCTCGATTCCAACTTATCCGTATTTTTTTTTAGCACGTGTGCTGGAGATCCCTAAATTCGAATATGTCTTAGACTAGGCTTGCGCCTGGTTCATAATTCTTTGAGAGTAGAAGGTGCTGACTTAGAAGGTACCAAATTTATAATATAACCTGTTATTTCTAATGCAAATTCTAAAAACGAATCAGGTAAGTCCAAATAACTCATCATAAACCTCACCATCTCTATAAGAGTCATATTCCTTCTTTTTGCTACACCATTCTATTGTGGAGTGTCTAGTGTAGTCATTTAGGATATATTTTTCTCCTCTGATAAATAATCCCTAAACTCTCCAAAGACGTACTCGCCACCACTGTTAAACCTAAGTGTCTTGATACATTTTCCTAGACGCTTCTTCGCTTTCGCCTTAAATACTTTGAATTTTTCAAAATATTCAGACTTTTGGTGCATCAAATAAATGTATCCATACTTTGAGTAATCATCAATAAAAGTAACAAAATACTCAAAACCTCCTCTAACCCAAATAGTCATAGGTCCACATAACTCAAAGTGAACCAGTTCCAACGGTTCTTTAGCTCTATAGCTTTCAGCCGAAAACGGCCTCCTGATCATTTTACCCTCCAAGTAGAATTTACAGACTAAAAGTGTCTTCACTTTTAATGAACTCAAAAGTCCATCTTCAACCAGTTTATTTATCCTTTTTAGATTAATATGACCTAGGCGTAAGTGCTAAAGATACGTTTGGTTCATTAAAGAAGGTTCCTTTCTCTTAAATGGTAAATTAGATGTGTTATTCAATTCATTCAGTTGTAATGTAAGAGAGATAGGAGTAATGACATAAAGATTATCCACCAATGTACCAGAATAAATAAACTGCTTATTATCCTTAATAACTATAGAGTTATTAAAATAAATCAAATATCTGTCGTTAATCAATCTAGAAATAAAAATTAAAATCCTTCTAATAAAAGGTACATAAAAATAATCTCTCAATATTAAAATTCAATCTATACTAAAACTGAGAGTGACATCTTCCACTGCAACTGCTGCCACTCTTGTATTATTACCCATGTGCAGGTAAATATTCATATCACTAAGTTATCGAATTTCCTGAAACCCTTACAATGAATTGCAGATATGATTAGTGGCTCCCCTATCTACACACCAGGTACCGGTAGATAACACCGCTAAACATGTTTTCACAACTAGTGAACAAAAATTACCTTTATTGTTCTGTTTGCCAAGATAAACTGGACATTACTTTTTTTTTATGCTGTGTCTGGTTGTAGTGAAAATATCTATCTTTTTGACTTTTTTACACCAGTCTATGACCCACTAACTACCTTGAAAATCGTGCCACCCTATTTCTGAACTTTTTTTTTAGAAACAAACACATTTTATGATTTTCTAAGAACAACTTTGGTAGTTGAAGTTATATCTAGATTTCTTTTTTAGTTAACATAATTAGGATTCATAAGTTTTTTTTTTTTTACTATAACTGCGAGTGGATTGAAAATCATTTTAATTCTAAGAATCACATAATTAAAAACCATTAATTATGACAAGCAAAATTTTGAATTTTATTTTAAAATCAGTTCCCTTTACTTTTTAAAAAAAAAAATTCATCAGCATCTTGGTACACCATGAATGGTATGTCTCGATGAGAAGGATTTTTATTATTCATCATTTGTTCAAGCAAACCAATTCTTATTAAGTTTACTATCTAAGCAATAGAAATGCCAAGTAAAATTAAACAGCTGACGTAGTTTCAGTACAATAAATAATAGCAGTG
Source organism: Heliamphora pulchella (assembly GCA_032270985.1). Lineage (NCBI taxonomy): Eukaryota > Viridiplantae > Streptophyta > Magnoliopsida > Ericales > Sarraceniaceae > Heliamphora > Heliamphora pulchella. Next base: position 8,147 of record JAULJZ010189469.1, on the reverse strand, counting down.
ACTCAGATGCAGAGAATACTATTATTTACAACTAAGTATAAACTATCACTTAATCTCGAATCAATCGCTTCGCAATGAACTATTGAGTTGGAGAAGTGATTCACACTAACAACTATCTAGAATTATCTTTAAAAAATGTTCATACCGGTGATCTCGTAATTAATTCTATCCAATGGGGGAAGAAGGCCCTAATGCCAATTTGCAAAATTAATTACATTACATACGAACTAGTGATGAAAATCGCGTGATTTATTTATGAATAAATTTCCTCACTCACTTAGTTTTTAAAATATTTTTTAGGGTTATAAAATCTTTTTAATTAAAATAAATTTGTAATTTTTAAAAATCACACGTCATAAAAGATTTCGATTTTTAAACCATCTTTATGTATTTTTATGTATAACAAATAAAATTCTCAAATTTTATTTATTTAAAAAATTAATTTTAAATAAAAACCAACAATTTAATTTTATTTTTCGTTACACATATTTCGAAAAAAAATAATTTATTAAAATTTAACTCATTTTAATTAATTCAAAAAATTTGAAATTAACCATTACGTTTTTTCAATATATCGGATTTTTAAAAAAATCATCTTAAACGTGTTTTAATGTAACAAAATAAAATTCTAAAATTTTCTTTTAAAAAAATAATTTTAATTAAAGAAAGATTTATTTTATTTTTTCGTTACAAAAAAAATTAATTTCGAATTAACCAGAATTAATTAAAACATAACAGAATAAATAAATCAAAATAAAAGCATCTATACATTTAAATAAATAAATAATTGTATTAAATTCCTATTTTTATGATCGATCTATAATTCTTTAGTTAAAGACTTTCTATTCATCTAAAAAATATATAATCTTGTCATAAATAAAATTTTATTCTTTTAATTATATCCGAATTTTGTAACAAATTAAAAACTTTGCACAACTCAGCTTTTACAAATCACAATCATACTCAAATACTGCTGCCGCCGTATCCGCCGAACAGCCGCCATGCCCTGCGCGGGCAACGCACGAACCATTCTGCGCCACAATAGCTTGATGCGGCATGAGCTTTTGCCGCACTATTTTGGACTTGTTTGGCTTTTTTCTGGATCACTTGAAATTATCCTTGATAATTCTATTCCATCCTTTGTTAGCAAACATGTGCCACGTGGACTCCACTTTACTAATTCATGAGAGGACCAATGCTTTGTACATCCTGAAGCTTTCAAAAAAAACTAATGGGAATTAGTGCATTCCAAAAACACGTTGGCCTTATAATTGCTTTTAAAGAGAATTCACATGAATAATAATCCAAAAGACCAGAACCCTTAACTTTTGTAATATGGGATTAGGACACGTGGAAACCACTTTCTAATATCCATGTGGCAGTGGATATGTCCATTCATGCTTGGACCGAATTGAATTAATGTGCTTTCAAATTGCTTTCATGAATCGTGCATGGATTAAAGCAAAACCAAAGCCCAGCAACCGTTCCGTTGTGCGCCGCTTGGATTTTTTCTTTGATTTCGCTTGATTTCCCATCCCATTTTTATGCTTCCAAAGAGTTCACAATCAATCTACTACAATCAACCATCGTGGTTAAAAAAATTAATTTAATAATAATCATTCAAACCATGCAATAAATATTGTAAAATAAATAATAACTATTAAAAGCCGAGGTTGAATTGCTTGCAAAATCGAGATAGTACAATTTAATTCTATTCAAACCCATGATTAAGATCATACATAATCAAAGACGAATTTGATATCAATTGTTGGGGGTAAACTGTCAAGATCCTAAGATTATGTCTATGATTTTAGTCAAAAAAATAACTGAATGAATAAACATTGAAGCAGGCTCCAGATTAAAAATTTTTGATATCAAACAATCAAAATAAAATTTAATAATACTCTCAAATTTAGTTTTAGGATTATACCTTTCGAAATCTGATAGAATAATTTCGGTTGTTTCAACAATTTTTAATTAACGATTCGTCGCGATTTTTGACTTCTAGTCAAATCTCCGACACAAGCGTTCTGCTGTATTTCCGAATGCTAAGCACGAACAAAGTGTGGGTTTTGAATAATCATATTTTTCAAAACCTTCTTGATTAGGCTTAAAATTTTCAGAGAACGTGAAAACCCTAACTACCTAATCACTGACTGAATAATATGAATTAACCCATCAAGTTTTATAACAGCATATAAATCGATTACAACAGGGACCTATAGAGTAAATAAGATATGGGCTTCCAATGTAATTATGAAATTCTGCTTCAACCCAGAAGCAATTTCATAAAAACATAAATTATAATTCATTTCATTAAAAAATTATAATTGCACTCCTAGCCTACTTCTCAAAACCCTAGTATTTGAGCTCTTGTTATTAAATAATTAATTATTCTCCTCACGTTAAGATTACAGATTCCCACCGATAAAATTAAATTATTGACAATTATATTTAATCGGTTTCTTCAAAAATTCTTTAAATCCTTCAGTTTAACTTATTTGACTGCCAGATTATGAAATCTACCTGTAGGGTTTGGCTCGGTCAAACCTCATAAGTTTCCTTAAGCGGGTATCATCAATCCCGATTTTTCGGGACGTGGATTCCTTCAATAATTAATATCCACTATATAATTAATATCGTTATCCAAATCATCGGAATTATAGACCTATACAAGATCGCACCTTCAAATGAATCAAAACAACGAATATTAAATATATGCAAATAATAATTATTTTGAAATTAAGAGAATAAGTACTCATAATAACCACGTGGTGTAAATTAATTTATAAAATTAGTATAAAATTAATTATCCAAACGCGGTCTTGTTCAATACACACAAAGTGTACTAGCATAATGAATCGGAATAATTATCGAAATAATTAACGCTCTCCGTAATCAAGATAGATCTACTAAAATATTGTGCTACAGTCGTACAGATAGTGTGTCCAATGTCAGGGTTGTATACTAAATACTATGAATTTTATTTGGTTTTAGTATTTAATTTAATTTTAATAAAATTATTTTTTTATTTTATGAGAATCTTAATGAATAATGAATGCAATATTATTTCTTTAATGCTATACATGTATGTCCTTTATTCTGTATAGTATTTATTGTGATGTATAGAGTACGACTTGCATACAGAAGACCAGATTATAGGTTCTTGCAGAATATAAGTATTTGTTCGAAGTTTATATGGAATTGGACAAACCATCAGTACGACTGTAGCACAGAGTTTTAGCAGGCTTATCTTGGTTACAGTGAACAGATAATAGCGTCATCTATTGTTCCGACTCGCTGTGTTAGTACACTTTGTGTGTATTGAACAAGACTATATTTGGGTAATTAATTTTATACTGACCATATAAATTAATTTACACTCTAAAGTTATTATGAGTGCTTATACTTTTAATCTCGAAATAATTATTATTTACGTATATTTAATATTTATTATTTTAATTTATTAGAGGGTGCGATCTTTTATTGGTTAATAGTTCCAGTGAGTTAGATAGCAGTATTTATTATATGGTGAATATTAATTGTTGACAGAATTCACGTCTCGATTGTTCAGGATTGACGATACCCCCTTAAGAAAGTTTATAAATTTTGACTGGTCCAAACTCTACAGGTGGATTTAATTATCCGGCAGTCAAATAAGTTAAACAGAAGGATTTAAGAAATTTTAAAGATGCCGATTAAATTAAATTATCAGTAATTAAATTTAATTGGCAAGTATCGAAAATCTTAACGTGGGGAGATGAGTTAAGTATTTAATAACAGGAACTCAATACAAATTGATCTTGAGATTATGATTAAGAGTGCAGTTACTATTCTTTAGTGCTATAAACTGTAATTTAGTATTTTATGAAAATTACAAAAATTGCTGCAAGGTTTTCATAATTACAAAAATCCCTGAGAGGTTTACATATTTGCAGAAACCGCTAAAAGGGTATTTTGGTCACACTAGAAGTCTATGTCATAATTACTCCACAAGTCCTTGCTATTGCCCTATAAATATGCGGGTAGGTTGAACCAAAGTCATAAGTTGTCTTTCAAGACTAAGGTTGTCCAGGTTCTGCCGGTATCAGTTCTCAAAGAATCGTAGCCTACACTACGTTCGAGAATCGCATTGAAAATACAGTAGAAGGTCTGTCCGATGCTTCAACTCGAAGAATCAAAGTTCGTAGTTGAAGAAATGTCCGAAAAGATATTTATCTAAATTAACTGTGGTGGCACGGGTTTTATTTTGATCGTTCGACATAAAAAAGTTTTTATCTAAAGCCTGTTTTGGCGATTGCCCGTTCAGTTTTATTTTTTTGAAAAATCGTTTACAAATCAATGATCTTGGTAATTTGCCTCTAACATCCAATTCCATCTAAACTGTGAACCAAAAACTTATATTCTACAAGAATTGATAATCTCGCCTTCTGTGTATAAGTCGAACTCTACACACCAGATTAAATACTATGTGCAATAAAAGACACCCAATACACAATATTAAATAAATAATGAAACGCATACATTACTCATTAAGATTCTAATAAAATGAAAAAATTAATTTTATTAATAAATAAAATTAAATACTAAAATCAAAACTATGATTTTTAGTATACAACCCTAACAGACGGTAGCATCGAGATCTATTCAGAATCTATACTCATTCCGATAATCCTCCCATTGCAATGAGGCAATGGGATATCAGAAACCTGTGGTGCTTCTCTTATACTACTGGTATTTTCTCTTAGTTCCTCCAGTGTGGTCTATTACATAATCATCTTCAAAGAATCGGGCATTGGTACTGACAACGACCTTATGATCCTTAGAACTATAAAATAAACCACCATTCGTTCATGTAGGATATCTAATAAAGAAACGAACTTCTATTCTTGGTTCCAATTTATCGGCGTTTCCCTTTAGCACGTGTGTTGGACTACCCCAAATTCGAACATCTCTTTGAAGGGATCGGAATCCTAGAAAACAATGATGGTGCATATAAATTGAATCAAATGCGACGCGAGGCGAAGAACAGAGATTTTAACTGCGTGATCTCTCTGGTTTGATCACATTTCAGCACTTGATCTTTGAATCTAAAAATTAACACAGCAAAGAATTGACAATCTTTTCTCTCTTTAGATCTTCTGTTGTATTCCTCAATACCGAAGACACGAACAAAAGGTGGGCTTTGATTCTTCATGCTTCAAACCCTATCTGCCTCCCTTATCCTTTTTCTCTGATTCTCATAGACACGTGAAAACCGTAAGGAGACGGAATGAATATATTATCTGGCGGCCAGGATTATAACGACATATAAATAGGTTACAGTAAGGACTTAAGGAGTAAATAAGACATAGACTTCTAATGTAATTAAGAAAATCTACTTTAACAAAGCATCAATTTTTTAAAAACATAAATTACAATTCATACCACTAAAGAATCATAATTGCACTCCCGGCATTATTCTCAAAATTGATTATTCGAGTTCCTGTTATTAAATACTTATTACTCTCCTCATGTTAAGATTACAAATACCAGTCGATTAAATTAAACTACTGACAAGTATATTTAATTAACCTCTTTAATAATTCCTTAAGACCTTATGCTTAATATATTTGATATGTCGGATTATAAAATCCACCTACAGGGTTTGACATTATCAAAACTTATAAACTTTCTTAAGGGGGTATCATCAATTCCTTGTCGAAACGTGAATTCAATCAATAATTAAAATCCAGTATATAATTAATGCCGTCCAAAATTATATACCCGTAAAAGATCACACCTTTAATCAATCAAAATAACAAAAATTAAATATACATGTTTAGTAATTATTTTGAGATTAAGAGTATAAGCACTCATAATAACCATGGAGTGTAAATTAATTTATATAGTCGATATAAAATTAATTATTCCAACACGGTCATGTTCAATACACATAAAGTGTACTAACACAGTGAGTCGTAACAATTGTCAAAACTATTACCGTTTTCCGTAATTATGACAAATCTACTAAAACACTGTGCTATAGGTCTGCCAATGGTGTGTCCAATTCTATCTAAAAACTGTGAACAAAAAATTTATATTTTACAAGAATCGATAATCAGATTTTTCGTGTGCAAACCAAACTCTACACACCGGATTAATTACTATGTAGAATAAAAGATACCCATGTACAATATTAAACAAATAATGAAACGTATACATTGCTTATAATGATTCTCATTAAAATAAAAAAATAATTTTTATTAATAAATAAAAACAAATACCAAAATTCAATCTATGATTTTTAGTATACAATCCCAACAATCTTAAACTAGATTTGTGCTGAGACCACGATTCTGTGGGAGTAGTAGGTACTGAGTTAGAAGATACCAAGTTCATAACATAAGTTGTTGTTTCTAATGCTAATCCCCAAAACAAATCAGGTAACTCTGAATAACTCATCATAAACTTTACCATTTCATAAGAGTCCTAGTGTCTTGATACATTTACCCGGATGTTTTTCCCTTTTCGCCTTAAATTCTTTAGATTTCTCAAAGTATTTAGATTTACAGTGCGTCAAATAATTGTTCTCATATCTTAAGTAATGTCAATAAAAGTGACAAAATACTCAAAATCACCTATATTTTGGATAGTCATAGGTTCACATAAATCAGAGTGTACCAATTCTAACGATTTTTTTAGCTCTATAGCATTTAGCCAAAAAGGGTCTCCTAGTAATCTTTCCTTCTAAACAAAATTTATAAACTGGAAGTGCCTTCACTTCCAATGAACTCAAAGGTCCATTTTCAACTAATCTATTAATCCTTTTTAAATTGATATGACCTAATCGTTAATGACAAAGATACATTTGATTCATTTTAGAAGGTTCTTTTCTCTTACATGGTAAAATATTAGTGTTATTCAATTCATTCTGCTGTAGTGTTGAAGTGATAGGACTAATAACATACAGATCATCCACCAATGTACCAGAACACATAAAACATTTATTATCCTTAATAACCACAGAATTATTAAAATAAACAAAATATCTGTCTTTAACCAATATAGAAACTAAATTAAATTCCTTATTATGGAAGGTACATAAAAATAATCTTTCAAAATTAAAATCCTATCTCAATTAAAACTGGGAGTGACATCTCTCACTACAATTGCTGTCACCATTGCATTATTGCCCATGTATAAGTATATTTCGCCATCACTGAGCTGTTTGATTTTCTAGAACCTCTATAAAGAATTGCAGACATGATTAGAGGCTCACGTATCTACACAACAGATATTAGTAGATAACACCGCTAAACATGTTTGAACAACTAGTGAATATAAATTACCTAGATTATTCACCTTGAAGAAAGAAACTGGATATTACTTCTTTCAGTGCCCTATTTGGTTATAGTGAAAACATCTACTTTTTGTCTTTTTCACCCCAGTCTATGGCCCACTAACTAACTTGAAAGTTGTACCACCCTATTTGTGAGTCCCTGTACCGTTTCTTTTTGATTTATATGCATATTACGTGTTTTTAGTCACGCTTTAGCGTTTTCGCTTTAACATGCATATATGTGATTCGATGCTTGTTTTAGTTAATCTGAGCATGCGGGGTTGCTTCCCGGGGTTGTAGGGAGTTACTGTGCGAATTTCAAAAATTAAAAAAAAAGATATTTTGGAGGCCTATATATATCTGTAGTTAGATATTTTCAAAAGATATTTTCAAAACTTAACTCCTAAGTTTTCTCCATTTTTCTCTCTGCCTTCTCTCTAACTTCTCGGGGGTCCGGGGCTTGATTTTCAACGATCCATCAGCGGATCCTTGCTGTTGGCAACGTGGTCTACGCATCCATCCAGACGAAAATCGATTCCAACGAAGTTTGGATTTGCACGTAGATCGAGACGTTAGGTTTTGGATCGAGGCGCTGGATTTTTGACCCAATGAGGTAAGATTTCAGATTCTACTGCTGTAGAAGGGTTATATATGTAATCTTGTGCATTTCTTCCGTGTTAAACGCATGAAAAAGTGATTTATGTTTGATAGATCTGGTGGTTTTCGGTTTTAAAACCTATCTTCGGCGCTTCGGTTGGAGAAAAAGGGGTTTGAGGCTTTCCTTTTGGCATATCTTCGTTGTTTTGGGTTTTTGTGTGACCGTGGG
>JAULJZ010189458.1:2500-21187 GCA_032270985.1 Heliamphora pulchella | reverse complement strand
AATATTTTAATTAAAATCGAATATTTGAATTAATTAAATTAACAGGATAAATAAAACCAATAATTATCATCCACGTAATTAAAATATAAAAATAAACTAAAAGTAGGATAAATAAATATTATCCAAATTTTATGATCGAATCGAAACTCTAAAGAGTTTCAGTCTCCAGTTGAAGATAAAGCTGGAACAGTTCAATATTTATCAGCTTCCTTTATCCCGTTTTCATCAGAACTCCTTCAAAGAATCCTTGTTATGCTTGGGAAACTGCAGCAGTGTTTGGAAATTGTTTGCTGTAGTTTTTTTGCTTAAATGGCTGTTGTTGTGTTTTTGGGATTGCACCGCATGTTCCTTGATGCTTCATAGATTGGAAAAATCAGCGCCGTTTGGAGAAATACTAAAAATATGATTTTCAGTATACCAACCCTAACACGCTAAATATATTTCAATCACTAATGAACAGAAATTATCTGGTCTATTCTGCTTACTAAGAAAAATCAGACACTGCTTTTTCTAATGCCCAAACTAATTACAGTAATAACACTTACCTCTCAATTTCTTCACACCAGCTTTTGGTCCCTTAACTGCTTTTGGACCTGTGCCTCCTTATTTTTGAACATTTTTCTTTTTTTTGCCTTTCGGCTTAGATGAAGAACCTTTTTCAGCCACATACACAGAACTTACCTTCTTAAGAACACCCTCGGCTTCTTGAAGTTCTTTAAGATGTTCTACCAATGAAACGTTGAGTTTATTCATGGAATAATTCAAATAGAATTGCTTAACGTTATTAGGCAGTGATTGGAGTATGACATCGACCTGGATTTTTTCATCAATTTCAGGTCCTAGGATCTCCGGTTTATTCAGAAGACTGATCATCTTTAGAATATGATCCATAACTGGGGTGCCTTTAGCCATGCTTGTATTCATAAAAGACTTCATGGCTACCTGCCTAACAGGACAATTTTGATCCTCAAGCATTTCTTTGAGGTCCATAATCATATCATAGGCACTAGGCATAGACTGATGCTGATGCTGCAAAACGTTTGATATGGAAGCTAAAATATAACAGCGAGCCATCTGATCAGCTTTCTGCCACTTCTGATGAGCCAGGATTTCTTGTTCGGTCGTCCCTTCATCACGTACTGGTGGACAAATCTCAGTTAATACAAATTTATAGTCCTCGGTAGTTAAGACAATGTCCAAATTTCTTTTTCAGTCTACATAATTTGGTTTCGTTAGTTTATTTTCTTTGAGTATTGACGCGCACGAATTGAAAGCTATTTTAATCTGAGAATCACATAATTAAAAATAACAGTTAATTATGACGAGCAAAATTTTAAATTTATTTTAATTTAGTTCTCTCTACCATTTAAAAAAAATTCTCGAACAGCCTGGTACCCTATGAATAGTATACCTCGATGGGAGGACGTCTACTATCCATCATTTGTCTAGACAGGTCAATTTTTATTAATTTTAATATCTAGGTAACTGACCCTGTCAAGTAAAACTAAATAGCTAACATAGCTTTGGTCCAGTAAATAATAGGAGTGACTCAGATGGAGAGGATACTATTATATACAACTAAGTGTTAACCACCACCTAGTTTTAAATCAATCGCTTCTCAATGAACCCTTCAGATGGAAAAGTGATCCACACGAACAATTATCCAGAATTATACCTGAAGGAAGGAAGGTCTTACTGTCAACACGCAGAATTAATTACATCGCCTACAAACTGGTAATGGAGACTGCGAGATTTATCTGTAAATAAATTTCCTCTCCCACTTAGATTTTTTAAATATTTTTTAGGGTTATAAAAATCCGTTTAATTAAAATAAATTTATTAATTTTGAAAATCACACAATCTAAAAAAATCCAAAATATCTTTCCGTGTACACGATTCCAAAGATTCCGATTTTTCAAACCATCTTTTTTTGTTTTAATGCATAACAAATTAAATCTCGGATGAATGCACGGTTTTTTCTTTAGCTTTTCAACTAAGATAGTGATTAAAGGCATTCAATTATTTTATTTTTACGTCACACATTTTTTGAAAATAATAATTTATTAAGATTAAATATTTTTTTATTTAATTCACTCAAAATTCGGAATTAATTTTCACGTTTTATCAAGATATCCGATGGCCACCAAACACAGCACCTCTGCTGCCCTTGTGCCGCCGCCCTTTTGGGCTTTTCCCGTGGTGGTTTTGGTTTTTGTTTTCTCCTATTTTTAGCACTGATATTGTGAGACCCTGACCCGTTTTCTTTTTGGCGTTTTTCGACTAGTGTTTATCATTTTCGTTATAGTATGTTTATATGCGTTTTTATGCATGATCCAGTTTAGATATTCATGTGGGGTTGGTTCCCAGGGTCGTTGGGCGTTGTGGTCCCATTTAAAAAAAATATTTTTGTGGCCTGTAAATATCTTGCCTTAGATATTTTGTGAAAATATTTTTGGAAACTTGGTAGGTAAGCCTTCTCTCTAACTTCTAGGGGCCCAGAGCTAAGTTTTCGACGATCAGATAGTAGATCCTTAGTCTCTTCATGGTGCGCTATGCGTTAATCCGGACGAAATTCCATTCTAACGAAGTTCGTTTTTTCACGTGATTTAAGGCGTCAAGTTTTTGACTCATCGAGGTAGGATTCTAGGCTCTCATGTCTTATAAGGGTGCTACGTGTAATCGTATATGTTTTTACCATTTAAAAATGCATGAAAAATCGATTTATAAGTTGGGTTATGGTTAAAAATCATTTTTTGGTGTTTTTGTTTGGATAGAATCGAGTTTCGAGTGTTTTTCTCGAGGTTTTGTGGTAGTTTTGCGCTTGTGTATGTCCGTTGGTTGCTAAAGAGGTGTTTGAATGGTTAAATTTGGGGCTGAGAAGCTTTTTTCGTCGTTAGGGTTTGCTTTCTGCCGTCGCCCAGTTCCCTGGTTTGAAAAATCTGAATCTGTTGCTTTTGTGTCGACACTTCTGTTGTTGGTGTTGACACCATTGCCTTCTGTTTGGGATATCTCTACTGCAGTTGGTTTGTGTCGACACCTTTTCTGTTAGTGCCGATACTTTTTCTCTCTGCGTGTGTTACCTAAACTCTCCGTTCTTTTGTGTCGACACCTCTGCTATTTGTATCGACACCTTCGCTGTTGGTGTTGACACCTTTTCTGTTTGTGTCGACACCTTCGCTATTAGTGTTGACACATTTTCTGTTTGTGACGACACCTTCGCTGTTTGTGTTAACACCTTTCTTGTTTGTGTCGACACTTTCGCTGATTGTGTTGAACTCTTTTCCTTTGGTCATATGGGGCCTTGGGGGTTTTTTTTTGCCATGTTGGGCGTGTGTGGGTCTGTGTTGGCCTTGTTTGGCGTATGTGGGTTCGTGTTTACCGTGTTGGGGGTGTGGGGGTTTCTTTTGGTCGTGTCATGGTCTCGGGTGTTTATTTAGGTGTCGTCCTGGGGGAGATGTGCATGGTTAGATGCGGGTGTTGGTGCACGGTTAGGTGCGTGGTGTTCATTCATTGTTGGGTGTGGGGCGTGTTGGGCCCGTGGTTCTTTTTGGGGAAAATTCGGTGTTTTGCGAAAATTATGGTTTTTAGGGTTTTGAGTTGGCCTTCGGGTTAGGCTTGATTTTGTGGGTTGTTGGTTGTCCATGTGAGTGGATGTCAGGTTATGTGGCGGGTGGCATCATGATGTGAAATTATATATGACTTTGTGCATTTATAACTATAGTTTATTTATGTACGAATTACGTAGGTGAGTTGCATGGCATTTGATGTCGTTACGTGTAGCGTGAGTCGCGTGTGTAGCATGTGATGTGGTTATGTGAAACGTAATATTTATACGAGGTTTTATGCATTAAAAACCTGGATTATTTATGCATATGTGTATGGAATGTGACAGATAAACATGTGGTTCTATGAATGTTAGCTCTGGTTAACAAGATGCGTTCGTTGGGGCTGAGGTCCTTCGGCGAGAGGCCGAGAAGCTGCGTTCGTTGGGGCTGAGGTCCTTTGGCGAGAGGCCGAGAAGGAGCGTTCATTGGGACTGAGGTCCTTCGGTGAGAGGCCGAAAAGGTGCGTTCGTTGGGGCTGAGGTCCCTCGGTGAGAGGCCGAAAAGGTGCATTAGTCAGGGGTTGCAGCCCTCGGTAAAAGTTTGAGAAGGTACATGGATTACATGTATTGCTTTGTGTGACTGATAAAACCAATTTTAAAGTGTTGTTACGACCCGTGTGAGTCGTGACATAAAAACCATTTTCAAATCGTTTTCAAGGCTCTTGTGAATCGATAATGGTTCTTATCCTCGCTTTCTCGTTTGCATGTGAAAACTGTTTGAAGGCTTGAAAGAGAGTCAAAAATTACACCTCATTTTCCTAGCATGTTTAGCTTATATTGCATGCTTGTCTAGTTTTTGCTGAGCTTTGGCTCACGGTATGGGATTTTAAATGTTTTTCAGGTATCGGTTACGTAGGTTGATTCGGGATGGCTGGAGAGACAGAAGATCTGTAAAATTCTTTTTTTTTCTTTTGTATCTTGTATGTTTACATGTTTTCTCAGTGTTAGAACCGTGTATTATAAGCCTTTTGGTGATTATATTTAATGCATGTATGTTTTATTTTGTGAGCAAACATCAAGTTGGGTTTGTATATTGTTGTTTATGGGTGTTTCACGTGACCCAGAGTTTGGAGCGTGACAGATATCTAGCAACATGTTGCCTTGAAGAATGCCTTGAAAACAGTCCCAAAAAAGCCTCGAAAATAGCCCCGAACAGACTAGTGCCGCAGCCGGTAAACCACCGCCTATTACCACCTGTTGCCGCCTGTTTTTCCTCCGATATTTTTCATAGTTCTGGACTACTTTTAAGGTACTATTTATTTCTATTTTATGTCTAAAAAAGTGCTCAAAATCAGTCCCGAAAACATTGCAAAAAACAACAAAAAACAACCCCGAACACCGCCAGAAACCGCTGTCGTTGGTGCTATTTTTTAAACATATTTTGGTGCTGTTTTTAATACATAAAAACTGCAAAAAACTTACCGAAAAATCTTATTTCAATACCGCTGAAAAACTATAGTGATTTATGGCTCAAAACACTCAAAACCACCGCTGGTGCTGCCGGTTATGCTGCTGCTTGTTCTTAAATATTCTAAATAATATTTAAAAACTAATAAAAGCTTTTACATCGATTACTTATGTCCTGAAGGATCACATTCGAACTAAAAAAGCTTAAATTATGACGATCAACCCTCGTGATTTAAAAAATTAATTAAATAATCATTCAAACCATTCATTCAAATATGAATATAACGATGATCATGAAACCGGGATTAAAATTCATGCAAAACAAAGTTAGCATAGTTTTAAAGTTAACCGGCCCCTCAATAAACCATAAACAAAAATCAAAATGGCTCTGATATCAATTGTTGGAAGCAAGCTGCCACGATTATTAATTTGTAAACGATTTTTTTAAAAAATAAAACTGGACAGGCAATCACCGAAATAGGCTTCAGATAAAAACTTTTTGATATCGAAGAATCAAAATAAAAACCCATGCCACCACAATTAATTCAGATGAATACCTTTTGGTTGATACTTCAACTACGAACTTTGATTTCCCGAGTTGAAGCTCTGGTCATACCTTCTACTGTATTCTCAATGCGATTCTCGAACGTAGTGTGGGTTACGATCCTTCGAGAACTGGTATCGGCAGAACCTAGACAACCTTAGTCTTGAAAGACAACTCGTGAATTTGGTTTAGCATACCCGCATATTTATAGGGTTACAGCAAGGACCTGTGGTGTAATTATGACATAAACTTCTAGTGTAACCTAGATATCCATCTAGCAGTTTTTGCAAATATGCAAACCTCACAACGATTTCTATAATTATGAAAATCTTGTAGCAGTTTCTACAATTTTTATAAAATACTAAATTACAGTTCACACCTCTAAAGAACTGTAACTACACTCTTAGCCATAATCTGAAGACTAATTTGTATTGAACTCATGTTATTAAATGCTTAACTCATCTCTCCACATTGCAATTAAATTTAATTACTGACAATTTTCTTTAATCGGCATCTTTAGAATTCCTTAAGCCCTTCTGCTTAACTTATTTGACCGCCGGATAATCAAATCCACCTACAAAGTTTGACCCGGTCAAAACTTATAAGCTTCCTTAAGGGAGTATCGTCAATCCTCAACAATCAAGACTTGAATTTCGTCAATAATTAATATTCACCATATAATTAATACCGCTATTCAACTCACCGAGACTATTGACCCATAAAAGATTGCACACTCTAATGAATGAAAACAACGAATATTAAATATACGTAAATAATAATTATTTTGGGATTAAGAGCATAAGCACTCATAATAACCTTGGGATATAAATTAATTTATATAGTCAGTATAAAATTAATTACCTCAATGTGGTCCTGTTCAATACACACAAAATGTACTAGCACAGTGAGTCAGAACAATAGATAACGCTATTATCTATTTTTCGTAAATAAGGCGTGCCAACTAAAACTCTGTGCTACAGTCGTACCGATGATTTGTCCAATTCAATCTAAACTGTGAACAATAATTTATATTCTGCAAGAACCTATAATCTGGTATTTTGTGTGCAAGTCGTACTCTACACATCAGATTAAATACTGTATTGAATAAAAAACATCCATGCATAACATTAAAAAAAGATATTACATTCATTACTCATTAAGATTCTCATAAAAATGAAAAAAATAATTTTATTAAAATAAAATTAAATACTAAAAACCATGCATTCATGATTTTTAGTATACAACCATGACAGTTTGGTATGCCACTAAGTCAAGATCGAACACCAAAAGCTGGCGGGACTTTTACAACCGTTACTTTTAGCTGAATGAAAGTGAGAACATATCACTATGGATTTTGTAATCAGGTTGCCTTAATCACCAAAAGGTAATGATGCCTTTTGGGTGATCATGAATAGATTGACAAAATTAGCACACTACCTACCCATTAAGATGATGTTTTCTTTAGACCGATTCGCACGACTATATATTGACGAGATCGTTCATCTTTATGGAGTACCAGTTTCTATTATATCAGATAGAGATCTGTGCTTTACATCTAGATTCATTCCAAGTATACAAGAAGCATTGGGGACTACATTGAAGTTTATCACGACCTTTTTTCTATAAACCGAAGGCCAATTAGAGAGAACAATTCAAACCTTGGACTATATGCTCAAAGCGTGCGTGCTGAACTTTTCATGGAGCTTGGAGGACCACTTATCTTTGATCGAATTTGCGTACAACAATAGCTTTCAATTGACGATGTGAATGGCACTCTACGAGACGTTATACGACAGGAAGTGTCGAATCTTATTTGTTGGGAGGAAGTTGGAGAAAGAAAGTTGCTAGGACCTAAAATTGTCTTAATTACTATTAAAGTTAACTCGAGAGAGATTGAAGCTATCACAAGATAGGCAGAAGAGTTATGCAGACAACCGTAGACGCGACCTAGAGTTCGAAGTTGGAGATCACGTATTCTTGAAAATATCACCATGGAAAGTAGTAATGAGGTTTGAAAAGAAAGGAAAGTTGAGTTCTCGTTACATTGGACCATATGAAATTCTCAAGAGAATGGGAAATACTGCGTATCAATTAGCCTTATCACCGAAGTTGTCAAGACTACACATTGTCTTCTATGTCTCTATGCTAAAGAAATACATGCCCGATCCTTCTCACATTTTAACAATATGACCTGTTGAGGTCCAACCTGACCTTACATACAAAGAGGAGCCAACGCAAATACTGCATAGGAAAGAACAAGTCCTGCAAAGCAAAGTCATTCCATTGGTGAACGTACCATGGCGTAGTCATTCGGTTGAAGAAGCTACATGGGAACGGGAGAAGGATATGAGAAAGAAATATCCACATCTTCTTCAATAAGGTATGTAAATTTCGAGAATAAAATTTGTTTAAGGGGGTTAGATTGTAATAACCTACATTCCTGAAAGTAATATAAAAGAAAATATGAATCAAATTTAATCAGTACGTTAGCTATAGAAAAAAATTTCTGAACCTAACTCCCAATAGGAGAGCCAAACTAAACTTAGAATCTTCTTGAACCCGAGAATTAGGATGGGCTGAACCTAGTTACAAAGTTGGGAATCTAAGTTCTTAAGCTCAATGAAGAAAGAAATAGAAGGTTTGACCCAAAGCTTAAATAAGGCCCATTTCTTCATTAAAGCCCAAGCACACACAAAACCCAAGACTAAGAATGAGGCCTAAGTAGGAAGGATGACCCAACTCAAGTAAGGCCCAAATTCTTTAATTTAGGCCCACAAAAATTTAAAACAAACCCCATTGATCAACCCGAATCGAATTTTAAATCCAAGCCCAACATTTAAGTTTTTAAGCCCAAATTTTGACCCATGAATTTTAAAAATACAAGAAGCTTTAAATTATACAAAAAAAGGACAATTTAGTGGCAGGCCAAGTGGGGCCCCCACGAGGTACACTTTTTCCTTAATTTAAAGAAAAGTACCCATAAATTAAGGAAAAGGGGGTTAAATGCTCATTATGACTTTTTGGGATAATTAATCCAAAATTTGTATACATATATCATCTTCTGAGCCAAAATATCTGTGTTTGAATTTAATATACATATATGAAAACCAAATGAAATTCAAATTATAAATGTAATGAAAATGCAAATGAAATTCAAGTCAAATGTTCTTAAAATGCAAATGCAAATAGCAAAGTCCCACACTATAAATAAAGGACCACCACCACCCCTTTCTTTTGTTATTTCATCCAAGAGAGGAATCCTAGAGAGATAGTGCACTCTTGGAAGAAGAAGGAAGAAGAACAAGAAAGAAGAAGGAAGAAAAGAAAGAAGGTTGATCACAAGTGGGCTAAAGCTAAGTCTTAAACATTCTTGATCAAGAATTCAAGGTAGGCACTCCTAAGAACTATCCTTAACCTTCTCTTCTAGCCCCTCTTTACAACAAATAATATGATCTAAGGAGCTAGAACCAAGATTTGAAATAAGAAGGTTTAAAAAGAATAGAATGAGAGATAGCTTAGTTATTTTTGTTGGAATTATGCCTTGTGGTTTGTTTTCTTCCCTATGAGTTAAACAAGCATGATATGTGGACAATAATATCTCTGGAGTATACTGGTTTTTGAGTTTAAATGACATGTATGGACCCATAAGATAAGTTAAACAAGAATAGGAACAAGTTTACCGAAGAAAAAAACGAAGGAAAAGCTATTCTTTCTATCTTACCCGAATTTTCTAGGAAACCAAATAGTGTCTTTTTCCAAACCTGTTTTTATTGGAGTTTCATGAAGTTATTTTTAGCATGTGTAATTTTTGGTAGAACCTAGAATGGTGTTTAAGTGCCCCAAACAAAATTGTTACGCTTTTATGCCAAAGTAACAGAAAAATACCCACTTTGTCAAATTTTACCAAATTCCAAAAAGGTCCCCTCATGTCAACTTTATGGCCAGATCTAAATTTTTGAGTTATCTTTCATTCAAAATTTATTTGACTGAACAATTTTTTCTAAAACTCGTTTTTACCAAACAGCATCGTTTTTGGACCATTTCCGTTCAACGAATTTTTGGCCCTGCTTAGAGACATCCCACGGCTTAGCTTCCTTCAAGAAAATTGTTTCTAACATGTATGTCTACCACTCCATCAAGTTTCGTAACAAATTTTTGAGGATTATTATTTTAAAAGTATTTTATAGTGAGACCAACATATTCTAAATTTTTAATTAATGATGATGAGTAATGCTTAGTAAGTGACCTAATCGCCATGAGTGAGGCCAAGTCTTGGCAAGTAATTATTTGACTCCAAGGGCTAATAAAATATCATAAGTAATAAGTTTTTCATTAAAGACTTAAAAGAATAAGGTTTGAGCTATCAACCATAGAACCGATCCGAAAACCTAAACCTTGCCTTTACCGTGTGATAATAGGAGGCAGTGCCTAATGTTTACATATTGTTTTGATTACTTGATAGGCACCGGAGTTTTATCATCGAATATTTGAGTCTTGGACCATTTAGAGGAGGTCATTTATGTATCATTTAAACAAGGTGAGAGTACTTAAATGTTATTTTGAACAATTGACTTGTAAAATATGTCTTTTTAAATGCTCCCATATTCATGTTATGAAATCATGAGTTTTGAATGATAACATGTGATTTTTATTTTCAAATGCAATGATATTTTGGTTATGCTATCTATACTTTTTGAGGAAGCATGTGTGTGCAAATAATGAATGATAATTAATTGTTTTTTCAAAGTGCAAAGATGCGGGTGTCCAGCTTGTTATATCCCGTTGAGTGAGGTTACCGAATTATGGCTTCATGTTTTCCCTAAAGGGGATGTTTGCCCAGTAAAGGGTTTTTTTGCCATCAAAGGCATTACGAGCTGAGTCTTAAGTAGTGCACATATCACTTGTGCTTGATAAAGAGTGGCCCTCTTTCCAACACGTGCTAATTCTGGTTTTGAAAATTGAGGTTACGGTGCTATTAAAACTCCCAGTTGTGAGGAAGATGGCTACTTGGACACTATGTTTATAAGATGACAAAACTTTATAACTTGTGAATATGTTGAAATAAATGCGACGTTATCACTTTTTGGTTTAAAGCATGATGAACTATTTCTCAATGATGTTTTCCTAAACCAAGTGGTTGTTTTATCATTGTTCATTTTAATACTAAGTGCACTCTCATATAACCTTTGTGGTTGCAGATAACAAACTCTTAGAAGTTAGTCCACCACTATCGAATGTCTTTTAGGCTTGAGTTCGAAGCTAGATGACATTTTTTTAACTTTTTGTAATATGTCTTGTAAGACGTGATGTATTGAAGTAAAGTTTTAGTAGTTTTTGATGTACGAGATGGAGAATTCCCTAAACATATATGTTTTATTAAGTATCTACGAATGGAAGTTTGTTTTAGAAATCAATTTTTGTGTGGATGCTTTTATTTTTCAACTACTCTAAGTCTTGTTAGTTTTCTTTTAGGCCACAAAGAAGATGTGGAATCATACCCCACTACAGAGGTTGAGTACCTTACAGGAGCAGGGTGTGACAAAGATCCTTTATAATATCCCATATTTTTTGAATAGTACGGTAGAACTCTAATAGAAGTAATAGTTTTTCTTAAGACTCGTAAAACCCTGGAACACAAGGTATGTAGAAAAAATAGTTTTGTTGAAAACTTAACGGGCCAAGGCCTAAAACTAAAAAGAAAGACCCAACACAGAGAAAGACGCAAAATAAAGAAAAGACCTAAACAAAGAAAGGCTCAAGCGAAAGAAATACCCAAAATAAAGAATGACCAAAACTCAAGAAAGGACCCAAATGTAGATTGGCCCAAATGAAATAAAGTCCAAGTCACCATATGGCCCAAGTACCCAAAATTTAATTAGGCCTAAGTTGCCATAAAGCCCACAACAAAATAAAGGCCCAAACTTTCTATATGGCCCAAATGGCCCATGAACAAATAGAGGCCAAACTATTTCATAAGGCCCAATTGGACCACAATTAAATAAAAATGTCTAATCCCATAAAGCCCAAAACCAAATGTGGCCCAAGATTAATAAAAAGCTCAAAGTCCATTAAAGATCCAAAATTAATTGAAGGCCCAAGATAATATTTTATCAAGTTCAAATGCTAATTCGTTTTACAAGCCCAAGATTTAAATAAGGCCAAAATATAATCAAGGCCAAAAGTTAAATTAGGCTCAAGTAGAAACCAAGGCCCAAATATTAATAAGGCTCAAATAGCAATTAAGGCCCAAAATATTTAATTAAACCCAAAACTAATCTAAACCCAATTCCAACAAAAGGCCCGAGACAAGTATAAGCCCAAGTATTTGTGATGAGACCCAATTCTTCAACAATGCCCAAATGCACACAAGGCCCAAAACACAAAGAAAAGCCTAAGTATGATTAAATTCCCAACTAAAATAATGACCCAAATTTCTTAATTAGGCCCATGAATTTTTAATGATATTCATGGATCAAGCCCAACAAACCTTTAATGTTGAGCCCAAAAGTATTAATTCTTTTAACCCAAAATTCTAACCAATAAATAATAAAATACAACAATCTTAATATGAAATTAAAAAAAGAAAGAAAAATCATTACGTGGCTGACCACCTTGGGAACTCCACCAAGGTACAAAAATCCCATAAATTAGGGAAAAAGTTGTACTTAAGCTTTTTGATGGTTTTCTTGAACCAAACAACAAAGTGTACTTTCTTTGAGACTTTTTCTATAGAAAATTAATCTTTATGTCTGGGATATGCATTTTTAGTTCTCACTTATTCTCTTTTGAGCCAAAATCCTGATTTTTGAAAATTAAGTCAATCATGTCCACCTATCATCGTTTGAACCAAAATATCTTTATAGATATTTTAAATATCTTTCGACTTCTTTAATCTATATTTTGGCTGCAAGAATTTTATACAGTTATTTTTTCCAAGATCCATATCTTCCTTTCTCTAAGACAACCTTCCAAGTGTCTTCCCAAGGACCTTCCCTGTGTCTTTCTAGGAACCTTGCTTGTGTCTTCCTAGGAACCTTGCTTTTGTACTTTGATCACCCAAGCTCCAAGGCCTATATAAATAGCCCTTTTCCCCACCCCTTTCTTCACAAATTTTGGTTACCATTGAGAGGCTTAGAGAGAGAGAGAGTCCCAAGAAGGAGAAGAAGGAAGAAAGAAAGAAGGAAAGGAAGAAGAAGAAAGTAGAAATTGTTAAGCTAATTCTAAGTCCTAACTACATTGATCAAGACTTTCCAAGGTAGAAACTCCTAAAATTCTCTTTAACCTTCTCTTTTAAACCCTCTCTACAACAAATAATATAATCTAAGAAACTAAAACCAATATTAGAAATAAGAAGGTTAGAAAAGAATCAAATAGGAGATAATTAGGTTAAATTCGTTGTGATTATGTCTTGTTGTTTATTTTATTTTCCATGAGTTAAATGAGTATGTTATGTGGATGATTATTTATTTGGAGTGTACTAGTTTTTAAGTTTAATTTACATGTATAGACCCGTAATCCAAGTTAAACAATAATAGGATCAAGTTTATCGAAGAAAAACTAAGAAAAAGCTAATTTTTTCATTTTACCTGAATTTTCTAGGGAACCAAATAGAGCCTTTTTCCAAATCTGTTTTTACTAGAGATTCATAATCTTATTTTCAGTATGTGTGTTTTTGGTAGAATCTAGAATGGTTTCTTAGTGCCCCAAACCAACTTTTTATGCTTTTACGCCAAAGTTGCAGAAAAAATAGCCCACTTTGCCGAATTTTAAAACATTCCCGAAAAATCCCCTCATGCCAAACTTTATGTTCAGAGCTACATTTTTTTAGTTATCTTTCATTAAAATTTATTCGGAGTGATTTGTCCGAACATTTTTTTCCTAAAGTCATTTTTACCAAACAGTGTCGTTTTTGGACCTTTTCCCTTCAAATAATTTTTACCCCTGTTTAGGAGCAACCCACGGCTTAACTTTCTTCAAGAAAAATGTCTCTAACATGTATATCTACCACCCTGTTAAATTTCATAGAAAAATTTTAATGTTTAGTATTTTAAAAGTATTTTACGATCAGAACCCTAAAAGCTAAATTTTTAGTTTTATTAAATGGTTATGCCTAAGTGTGTGATTGATTGTGTTTTGCCTACAACTTGCCATGCATGATAATTGTTAATGTTTTTATATTATGTAAAGCATGTTTAAGATTTGGTAGACACCTTTTGTTGAGAACATGATTAGTTGACCAAGAATACGTATAGAGAACCAATCCATGAACTTCGAACAAACTTTATCCTTTGAAATGAATTAGGGTTTAACATGGGATGGGTTGTGTACTATATTGTGGTGTTGAAGAAGGGTCCATGTGCGTCATGAGCCGTGCTTGTCTTGGTCCGTGTCTTTTCGGATGCCATCTTACGTGTATCATGGCAGTAAACCGATCATCTTACGTGTGCCATGGTGATTCGGGGATGGGCGTATAGGGGCTTAGGGATGTGAACGTAATAGTATCAAGGAGGGAGTACTCATTATGGAAACGTAGCAACAAACATGGGATGTGTCTTTTACATAACGATATAAAAATTACTGTGAAAATTCATGTTGTGATCCTAACTATTGATTTGGGTTGTGTGTGGTGGAGTCATGATGACGAAGGGTCCATTGACGTCTTAAGCCGTGCAATGTCTTGATTCATGCCTTGTCTCGATTCGTCTCATGATACTCAGTTGGGTTGTGATGCCTTGACTCCTGGGTACGTTGAGACATACATATACATATAATTAGAGTAATACTAACGTTTCATTCATAGGTAATCATTATAATATTACATCATTTGAGTCTCGAAAAACTCGCAAAATACATAAGCATTATAGTTTTGCAAAGGAGATTACAAAAATTACAAAGAACGGTCTGAAAACTATAAAGAAAGAAACAAAAAGTGCAGAGCTCTTCATCTAAGCTTCGCTCAGGTCTGCTTACTCTGTGAACTCACCTTGGTTAACTTATTCTTCTTTGTGGAGATCTCCTTCCTCTTCATCTGTGGCATAAAGCCATGAGCCAAAGTCTAGAAAAAAACTCTCCAAACTCTCTAACCAATCTCACGGCACAAACTCATCACAAAGCATTTTATATAACACTTATAGCATTTATAAATCAAGGAGACAGGTAAAGAAAAAAATACAGTAGGCAGGTAACTATTAAACAACTAATTATGCATGTAATGAAGAGTGCAATGCAAATGCATTTCTCAACCCACTTATAAAT
The DNA here is from genome assembly GCA_032270985.1 of Heliamphora pulchella. Taxonomy (NCBI): domain Eukaryota; kingdom Viridiplantae; phylum Streptophyta; class Magnoliopsida; order Ericales; family Sarraceniaceae; genus Heliamphora; species Heliamphora pulchella. Next base: position 6,377 of record JAULJZ010189458.1, on the reverse strand, counting down.
CAACCAATCAAATTCTGAGTGGCACCATTACGTTCCCGTACGTTAGGCTCCCATAAACCAACGTTCCCGATCACGGCGGCGTATAATCGACGTTTGGCTCAAGACGTGGCACTGCTTAAGACGTAACACGACTCAGGACTTATATGGCCCAAAGTTAACATACCCAAACATAATAATCCAAATGGAACCATTACGTTCCTGTACGTTAGGTTCCCAAACGTCAGCATTCCTGATCACAACGGCATATAGTAGCAGTTCGACACAATACGTGACACGAATCAAGACGTAACACGGCTCAGAATGTAACACGGCTCAAGACGTACATGGCCCATCGTTAACACCCCCATCATTCAGGATTCACTGACCAAGATAAAATGGTCTGCCTTCCCCAACATCGACCATATCAAGATATGTAACGACCCAGTATGTTTTTAATTTTTGACTAATTATTTTAATATAATTAAATTTCTGGATATGATTTATGATGAAAACTTGTGGATAAGTATAGCTTATTAATTTAAAATCTTGGGATATGGAACAAGTATCAAATTGTAAATATGGGACATAACATATAAAGTTAAGATATTAAATTAGAGTGGAAAATGGGTCATGAGAGTTAAGAATTAGATAGAAGAAAGTGGAACTAATAAGAGGCCAGCCAAACAAGGCCCTTGGGCTATTCTAGAAATATATGGAGAAAGAGAGAAAGAAATAAAATGGCAAGGGGTCTCACCCCTCACCTAAACTCACGCCACCTTCCCTTTCTCTTCTATTATCTTCTTCTTCTCCTCCTCCATGGAGAATGGGCCAAGTTCTTGAAACCTTAGTTAACTATACCCAAATTTGGAAGGCTTGGCACTAAATTGAAAGCTACCAAATGAAGGTTGAAGATTTAATACCCAAGAGGAGCAATTAGAAGCTTTAAGGAGCAAACCCAAGAGGGCCGAAACCCTAGGGTGGTGTGTTTGGCAAAATCTCAAGATGTTGGAGCCACACGAGGTAGGATTTAGACTAATTCTTAATGAATTATTTTGATTTGTGTTGATTTTACATAAATTTCGTGAAACCCTAGTTTTTTTTTTTTGAGAATTGAATATTTTAAATCCAAATTCTTGAATTGATGGGGTTAAAAACATAGGGGTTGAGTTCTAGTGTGAAATTGGTGTATATAAGGGTTAATTGGAGTTATGAACTCAATCTTGTGTTAAATTTGTGATTCAATCCATTGAACTCCAACTTTTGTGAAGCTTAGGTTGTAAACCTAGTTTGGTTTCATGACAAATTGGGTTTGGATTGGTATTGGCTTCAAAACCTAGCAAAATCTAATAAAAAGATCAATTTTTAGCGCAGGACAGCTCGAAGGACCGCTCAAGCAGTCTAGAGGAAGGTCCTGGGTTGGTCTCGGCTTCTTGTTGCAAGCCAGACCGCTCAAGTGACCGCTCGAGCGGTCTAGCTAGCGGTCTTTTTCGCTGGTTGAAAAAGTTTTCTTTAAATCAATGTATCTTCACCATTCGAACTCCGAATTGGGTTATTTTTGTACTCAAACTGAAACCTCGAAAGTCTTCTTTCCATTGACACCACTATCACAATAAAATGCTTTTTATAAAAAAAAGTTATGCCCAAAATAGTGAGAGTATATCAAACTTTTTAACCGTTTTTCACCCGTTTTTTGCCAAATGTCATGGAAAAGGTTATTTTTCATCTTCATTGGGCTTTTTATCAAATTTCTTGTCCCTTGGGCTATTAATACACCTATATAAATATATTTAGATTGGGATGCACGTGTTGGGTCGGTTAATTGAATTTTTCGATGAAAGCGAGTTTTCTACATACAAGGATGGTTTTGAAAGAACAAGAATGGGTATTTGAGGGTTATGATGTGACATGGTCATCATTAAAATTTTAAGTTTTAAGAAAGAAAACATGGGTTTTAAACTTGTATATATACATATGATGGGTGTATTCCATTTTCTTCAAATGATTTGATCACGATTGAATTAATTTTGTGTTGGTACTTGATGAAGTTGATAAATGAGATGTGAATCATGAGAAATTATGTGTTGAAGTTTATGATGCATGTGATTTGAAAGGAAACTTGAATACTCAAACGATATATGATTTGAAAATGAAATGAAAAACTAGAAATTGGAATCAAAATGACGACAATATGTGAAAGTGATTGGGAGGTTCGGTTGTGGGGTTGGACTCCCGAATTTTGAAAATGATAGTATCAATGAATAATGAACTGAGTATGGATCGATGTGAATTAAGTTGGGCTTGAAAAGCTCTGCAGTGAAAGACCGAAAACTTACACAAGATGGGGACAACATGCCCATGAGTTAGCCCCCAAAATGTGGTGTTTTTGTCGTGATGAGTTATAGAACGACCTGTTTCACAATGGCTTTGCGTATCCTATTGGGGGTGAATGGTGCGATGTTTTTATAAACTGCGTCCGACGCCGGTTCATTAAATGCAATACGATTTTTGTGAGAAACCGGATAATGGGGTGATAATATGTATAAAGTGAAAGAAAGTAATGCTTTGAAAAACAAAGGCTCAATGAAAGTGGGTAATGAAATAAAGAATTGATGTGATAGAAAAGGAATGAATAAATTGGATAAGTTGGTGTGCGTGGGTGTGTGCGTGTGAATGAATAATGAATTGGTAAAGCTTGCATTTTACTTCAGTTGCACCCATCATACCTTACAAATCATGCATAACATTTGAGTTAGTCTTTATCCTACGAGTTTTGGCCCACGTACGTGTACCAAACCATTTCAGGTTTTGAGGACCAAAGGCGATACCAGGGCAAAGGATGCATTTTGGAAAAAGCTAGAAGATAGATCTAGTGCTTCTTTGTATTTTGGATTATGTTTGTACATAAACTTGAGTGGATGATTGTAATGATATTATTTTCGAAAATGAACTATGGATACTCGAAGCATTTGTTTGAAATTTGATATGTATGTATGTCATGAAAATAATATCTTTATTATGGTTGCTTAAAGAAAATAGTTATTTTCAAATAAGTTTTTTTTTAATTCAAATCTATAGTGAAACGGATGTTTTAATTGATGACTTCTATGCGGGACGGTTTGGGTTGGTTCACGAGTCCCTGGGATTTGGGGCGTGACAAGATACAACTCAAAATGTATAAGGGGTAACCCACAAGATATCTCCAGTACCACAATCACAATGCTCATGGCATAATATTCTAAAGTACAACTAACAATGGCATGATATACAACTAAGCATGGCAAAGTGTACAACTCAACATAGCATATGGTATAATTCATTGAAGCACTAAGTACAAGCATATAAAACATAAGTCACAATTCTCAAGACATGCTTCAAACTTTATGGCATGGATTTAACCATCATATAATCACTCTAAAACATTAATCATCCAATTTAAATCAATTAAAACATATACTTCAAGTCCCACAACTAAAACATATTCAATCATACACTTAACAACTTAAGGGCCAACTTTTAAGTACCAATTTAAAAAGGACAGTAGTCTTTTGAGACACCTAGGCTTGGAATTAAGTTTTGGTTTTTGGTCACCATTTAGATAATAATATTCCCTACAACTTTCATGTTTAACACTAAAGTCAAATCATAAGACAAATAGATGAATAAATTCATAGAAGTGAAAATGGTTTAGCATTTTTCAGAGAAAAGTACAGAAAAAGGCCTTAATTGGTCTCGATTTTGGGGTTTCAAAATAGGTCCTATAGGTCTAATTTCTGGATATATTCTATTTCAATATGTCCCCTACAAGTCTCCTGAATAGTGCTCAGGGTAGTTGTCTGAAACAAGTTAGAGAAATAAGCCATTATCACGAATAATTCAACACAAACCACTGCAATTCACC
>JAULJZ010189447.1:42827-71514 GCA_032270985.1 Heliamphora pulchella | reverse complement strand
AGTCATTTCTTTTTGGCTAAGGTGTCAACTTTGATTGTTCAAAATGTGTTAACACTTTCATTTTGAAAATATAAAATTTTATCCATTTAAAACCATTTATTCTTAGAAAATGAATTATGAAAATCATCACAATCAAATTAAAAAGCCCTTGGGCTAACAATTCATATGTCTAGATTGAAGCCTCTGAAGTCTACTTTTCAAATATTCTTTTCGTATATTAAAATTTGAAAAAACTAGTTTTTAATATGCATCTAAAAACAACTTGATAGTTTTTATATGCAACTATGAAGTAAACATCAAACACCCGATGAGACAGGATATTTTTACGTGGAAAACCCCAATAAGGGTAAAAACCACGGGACTAATCCTAGTCCGAGAAAAATAAGCACTAAGAAAATATTTGGTTACAAGAAACGTCTTACAAAACCGGTTGAATCCTCAATCTAATGCTACCCATCTTCTTGCCAAATCCTCGTGAGCCAATCCCGTGCTTGCTTGCAGAAGAAATTCTCCTCCGAACTTTGTCACTTGAGACTCCTCTCAAGTATTGGATGCAATGATCAAGATGATGAATTGACAAAGATCGTTGAGTGCATTAAAACAGCCTTGGAATCATCAATTCTTGTTCAAAAGAACTCCACCTCAATACTTATAGCAACGACCTCTCAAAAACACAATCAAACGCCCACCCTCAACAGTTGCCTAAACTGAATAATATACCCAAAAGCTGCTAACCCTACTAAAAACATAATTAGTCCTCGAGATAGACCGCTCGAGCTGTCTTTAGACAGATCGAGCGATCCTGCCAGTCAAAGGTCAAAATTTTGTTGCTGAATGCCAAGATTTGGAAAGTACTGATTTCATCCTTCTGATCAAGTCTACAAAAAAAACTTTCAAACACCAAGAGTGCATCATATCGAGGAATAGCTTAACACTTGATAACATAAAGATTGTGTCACAGACTTGCCATGTGTCACAGATTTTCCAATAAGAGGTGGAAGTTTTGAAAAACAATCCTAACAATCTCCCCATTTGGCAATTCCGTGACAACACCCAATTAATCCAATAGAAACAACAAATCCCAAAGTCATGAGGTATAGACCAGACACTAGTAGAATTAAGGCAATATAATATGGCGATAATAAGATTAAGAAGGTGATAATATGGCCTTTTGGAGCAATGTTTGCACAAACAATAAGATTAAGAAGGCGATAATATGGCGTAAGATCCCGTTGTGGGATCAGGATGCCAGCAACCCAAGAACGGGAGGTGCCACAGATGGCAGAAGCTGTCGAACCAAAGTCAAAAGATTCCTCACGAAAGAAGGATGAGCGAGGAAAAATGGGGTCTATAGGCCAAGACTTGAGGCCGAGCCACGAGACAATTGTATCAGGAGTGAGCTGAAAGTCAATACCTCGAACATGACCGAAAAATGTGTTATTCACAAAAGATTGCTCAACAAGAGAGTTATAGAGCTCTCGAACCAATGAAAGATTCACCGATAGAGACGAATTGAAGGATAATAGAAAATCGCACTGTAGAGCAAGGAAGGAATCTATAATGGGGTTATCTGAGAAATCTCTAAGGACAACACTCTATTTCAACAAGACCGGGCATTTGGCGTAGGATTCGAGGATGGTTTTCAAAGATGATTTAGATTAAAACCTATGGGATAGTTCAATGACATTACCCGGGGCAGTGAATTTGGCTCTATATTTGGGAGGCATGAGGCTTAGATGAAGGAAGCCAAAAAAAAAACAAAACAAAACAACTCACTCAACACAAAGACAAAAGAGCAAAGAAACAGGAAAGAACCCTAGGATGAAGATGAAAAACAAGAGAAGAAACAAAACAAAAAGAAATTAGACAAACTAGAAATACCGGTTTATATAAACACTAATATCTAAACAAAACAAAGAGCACCTATCCTAAACAAGAATCTCATGCGAGAGACAAAGCAAGGTGGAAGGAGAGGAAACTTACCAAGAAGCGATCACACACGCTAGAAACCCCCCAGCAAGCTTCGACTATCAAGAACCACTAAGGAGGAGGAACAGACGTAGAACCAAGACAGAGATACGCACCAAACAAGTGAGGCATGAAACCCTCGAACCAACTTTGAAAAAGGCCATAGGCGCGAAGACCGCTCGAGTGGTGTCCCCTCTATTACGCAGAACAAGAAGAAAAACTAGAGATACCGAGAGAAGACAAAGACCGCTCGAGTGACCGCTCGAGCGGTCTATCGGGCGGTGAAAACATGACAACGACAATTTAAACTGTGAACTGAAGAACCGAGCAGAGCAAAGACCACTCGAGACACCGCTCGAGTGGTGCAGCAGGCGGTGACAACCCAAGAGATAAACGACAAGACAAGCCCAAAAACAACAAAACAAACAACAACAAAAAGAAAAGAAGGAAAAAATTTTTTGAGGAAAGACACACAAGAGAAGTAATAAGAACCGAGTCTAAATCTAATTTATATGGAAGCAATGTAAAATTACAAACCAAAAGCAAGCTAGAAATCTAATTGCCTAAACTCATTCATATGAAAACGTGAAATACATTTAGACTGAATTCTATGGTATCATGTGTGTGTGTGAACTGACTTGAACATGGGTACTCAGTTTTCTCACATATTGAATCAGACAATGCGAGATTCTTAAATAGATCAGATTGCCAAAATCACACATAATGACCCTATTTCAACTCAAACATGCTCGTCAGACAAACTCCCCCTTAATCCAGGCAAGGTAAAAGATTAGCATGGTTCCTCTGGCAGCTGCCACACTAAGACGAGCAAGAAAGCAAAGCACGCTTAGGTAGCCATTTTCAGAGTGAACCTTGTCAAGAAAGCACGAATGCAAAGGCAGCTTTCACTCTAATACGAACGAAAAAGTAAGGTTCGCATAAGTAGCCATTTCCTTAGATACAAACGCATATTGGCACTGAAACCGAGGCGACTACACACTAGTACGTACAAAAAGATATGGTATGCATAGGTAGCCATTTCCTCAACCAACCAAACAAAATTATGCCCAGATCAGAGTGAAATTCATCTTTAGAGACTGTAAGAGTTGACAACAGTTCATTTCATGCAATTGAGGAGGACTGATACAAATTTAAAACTCAATCAACAGTGGATTCTAAAACATGAAAAACCAGACTACCCTAGACAACAGAGGTGTACATAATAGACTTTGGTCTGAATGTATTGCAAGAGCTATATGAAAGGACCAATACAACCACAGAAACTAGCAAGCCTCCAGATGTAAGAGCACACAAAGCAAACGTACAAAACATTGAATTACAAAAGGTACTTAGAACTTCATGTCAGGTGACCAGCCCCTTTTTTATTTTTATTTTTGAAAAACAAAGAAAAATTACTCAACAAGACAGACTCCTAAAGTCTTCCTAAGAAACTCAAACAGAGGATGATCAAGAGGTTTAGTGAGAATATCTGCTCGCTGTAACTCAGTGTCGATATGCTCAAGAATAACTGTGCCATCTTCTTCAAGATCTCGGATGAAGTGGTGACGAATATCAATGTGCTTTGTTCGAGAATGTTGAACAGGGTTCTTAGAAATGTTTATAGCACTAGTGTTGTCACAATATAACATGATAGGACCTTCTTCAAACCCGTAATCAGACAACATCTGCTTCATCCATAGAAGCTGAGTGCAACAACTCCCAGCTGCTATGTATTTAGCTTCTGCTGTAGAAAGAGATATGGCATTTTTCTTTTTGCTGTGCTAGGAGACAAGATTGTTTCTTATGTAAAAACACCCACCCAAGGTGCTTTTTCTATCATCGACACTCCCAGCCCAATCAGCATCAGAAAAACTCACAATATCAGCAGTTGTATCATATGTAAACCAAATCCCATACCCAGAAGTTCCATTCATGTATTTGATGATCCGTTTAACAGCTTGCAAATGAGACTCTTTGCGACTTGCCTGATATCTAGCACATACCCCAACACTGAAAGCAATGTCAGGGCGACTTGCAATCAAGTACAGCAAACTCTCTGTCATACTCCGGTACATGGTCTGGTCAACAAGTTTGCCAGACTCTTCTTTGGACAGCTTAGTAGTGACACTCATAGGAGTTCAGGCATGTTTTGAATTTTTTAGACCAAATTTCTTGACTAGATTCCTAGCAAACTTGGATTGAGAAATAAACATGCCAGATTCAAATTGTTTGACCTGAAGCCCTAAAAAATAGTTTAATTCACCGATTAGGCTCATTTCAAACTCATTGCTCATCTCTATAGAAAAATCTTTCACTAATGTGTCATCAGTAGACCCAAAAACTATGTCATCGACATATGTTTGAGCTACAAGAATGTCATGGGTCTGAGTGTAGATAAACAGAGTTCTTTCAACTCCACCCCTAGAGAAACCTTTTTCTAACAGGAATGTTGTTAACCTATCATACCAAGCTCTGGGAGCCTATTTTAACCCATAAAGAGCTTTTCTCAGTTTTAAAACATGATGGGGCAACGATGGGTCAACAAACCCTTTTAGCTGCCCAACATATGCCTCTTCTTTAAGATCACCATTTAAAAAAGTATTTTTCACATCCATTTGAAACAATTTAATGTGAAGCTTGCATGCAATGGCAAACAAGATTCTAATCGATTCGAGACGAGCCACTAGGGCAAAAGTCTCATCAAAGTCAATGCCTTCAACCTGAGTATAACCCTGTACAACCAGTCTAGCCTTATTCCTAATCACTTCACCAAATTTATTTGTTTTATTTTTGAATATCCATTTGGTGCCTATGACATTTTTGTCAGAAGGTCGAGGAACTAGTTCCCACACATTATTCCTAGCAAATTATTCTAATTTCTCGTGCAAGGCATTCGTCCAACTTTCATCAAGTAAGGCATCATTAACAGTTTTTGGTTCCAACAATGACACATAGCACATAGAAGTTACCTCATTCCTCATTTGACGCTGAGTCTGCATCCTATCAGTGACTTCTCCCAGAACTTGAGACACTGAGTGATTGAGCTTTACCCTCGCAGAGGGTTCCAGGCCTTTCTTTTGAGAACCTTTGGGTTCTGAATCTTGCATATGAGTTCCCTATTTCACACTTGTGGGACTTTTCTCGACAGGGTCTCCACATACTTCCAGTGTCAACTGACTTACAGCTTGGTCAGCTTCCAGTTCTTCAACAAGTGAGCCTAAAATAGAAAAATTAACATCAGCAGGTGTGAAAATCAGTTCATCATCAATAACCACGTTTATAGATTCCATAATAGTAGATGTCCTATTGTTAAAAATTCTATAACCACAACTATTTGTGGAATAACCCAAAAAGATTCCCTCATCACTATGGGAGTCAGATTTACCTAGCTGCTCCCTATCCCAAAAAATATAGCACTTACTATCAAAGTACAAAAGTACTTGACATTTGGTTTAGTTCCTGGTCTCAGGTAGACGCGGTTAATTATGTAACAAGTAGTATTCACCGCTTCTGCCCAAAAATGTTGTGAAACTCTCTTATCATGCAATATGACCCGTGTCATTTCTTAAAGAACTCGATTTTTCCTTTCAGCCACCCCATTTTGCCGTGGAGTTTTCGGTGCAGAAAATTCATGATGAATACCCAACTCTTCACAAAATGAAGTGAATTCAGAGTTTTTAAACTCCTTACCATGATTAGACCAAATGTGGATAACAGAATTGTGGGACATGGGTTTTTCATTTTGTAGCTTAAGGATAAGAGTTTTGAAAATAGAGAACGTGTTTGACTTTTCTCTCAAAAAATTAACCCAAGTAAACTGAGAGAATTCATCCATAGCCACAAAAATGTATTTTTTTTTTTCTAAGCTTTCAGTCCTAGTTGGTCCCATCAAATCCATGTGAATCAGCTCTAGAGGAGCTTTGGTGCCTAAACCATTAGTTTTCTTATGTGGAACTCTGGTCTGTTTTCCTACCTGACACGCACCACAAACACGATTTAATTGGCTTTCCAATTTTGGAATTCTTCTGATTAACTCTTTATTGGCAATCTTAGTGAGATCCTTGTAATTGACATGTCCAAGTCTCCGATGCCACAATTCAGCATCATTGATTTTGATAAAATTACAAGTTTCAGCATTTAAAGGAATAATACCATAACAATTATCAGACGTTTTAACACCATGCATGACAGTTTTTCCTTTCTTATCTAAAATAATGCAGTTGTCTTTTGAAAAATGCACTTCATGACGAGTATCACACATCTGATTGATGCTTAACAGATTTTCCTTTAAACCGTCAACCAAAAAAACATTTTTCAATTTGGAAAGACCAGGGGAAGAGATAATGCATTTTTCTATGATTTTTGTGGTGTTCCCATCTCCAAAAGTAACCATCGCCCATTATATGACTCTAAATAGGCAAACAAAGACTTGTCCCCAGACATATGTCGAGAGCAACCACTGTCAAGATACCACATATGTGAGCTTTGAGCTCTCATAGCAATTTGAATCACATAAGCTTTCAGATCTTTAGATTGAACCCAGACTTTCCTAGTTTTCACAGGAGCATACTCTTTTACATGTATTCTAGGGGCATTGGGTAAGGACGGTCTGCGAAGGGGAACAGAATAGCTCAAATGAGACATTTAAAGCAGTGTGGTCGAATATGACCTCTCACTCCACAATAATGACAGATGGGAACAAACTTTTTATCAGTTGTAGGCATTCGATGTAAGAGTTTGCAATAAGGACGAATGTGACCCAGAATACCACAATGATGACAGATAGGAGAAGAGTTAAGCTTTCTTACTTCGCCATGTTATAAGGTGGTCTTACCTGGAGCACTTGTTCCTACTATCTTTACTTTAGCATAAATCACTTCCTTCTTTCCTTTCACCTCATCTGCCTGCTTAGCTTTCACAAATTTTGGGGCTGCTTGTTCTTTTTGTTTCTCCATGGAGTGATCTAGCGTACTAGCAAAACCTGAGCCTGTTCTGTCACAAGCTGCCTTTTGATCACCAAGAAGTCCATCCAAAGCACGCGACCCTATATTCCAACGCTTGAGAGTAGCATTAGCATGATTCAATTGTTTCTCAAGATTGGTGATATGACATTCCAGATAAGACATTTTAGCAGACTTATCATCATTCAAAAGCATAAACCTTTCCTTATCTTATTTACAGTTTTTCAAGTTAATGCATAAGATATTAAATTCATTTTTCAGATCCTCTTCTTTTGCTTGAGCCATCAGAAGCTCTTGCACAAGTTTTTTCTTTCTCACTTTCACAGGTTTTAAGTTGGAAGGCAAGCTTGGCACATTTTTTTATTAACACATAGCTCTCATTGTACAGCTTATCATAAGCGACTTGGAGAGTGCCACTATCTTCTCCTTCAACAGTTTGGACATTATCCTCTTCTTTCTCATCTTCATTCACCAGCTTATTTACATCATAGACACTAGCATCAGAGTGAACAGAAGCAGCAAAGGCTATAATGTTATTACCATCATATTGATCCTCATTGTCATCACTCAACTCAGGTTCGCTTTCATCATCCCAAGTTACAGTAAACACTTTTTGCTTTTTTTTTTATCTGGTTTGGACATTGCTGAGCAATATGCCCAAAACCATTGCACTCATAACACTGGAGGCCAGAACCTTGAGGTTTTTTCCCCTTTTTATCAAAGACTTTTGGACCATTCTTAGGTTTGTCATTCCCAAATCATTTCTAAGATTAGTCATCCTGATTTGGCCTTTTGTTTTTTCAAAATTTTTTAAACTTTTTGGCAAACATAGCCATCATCTCAGGATTAAACTCATCATCAGAATTACTAGCAAATCCTTGAGCTGAAATGAATGCCAAATTTTTTAAAGATTTATGATTTTAAAAAGTCAGCTCATACGTTTGCAAGTTTCCAACTAAGATTTCCACTGTAATAGAGTCAATGTCTTTACATTCCTCTATTGCAGTGATTTTTGGTTGGAAGCATTCGGGAAGAGATCTCACAATTTTTTGAACAATTTTTTAATTAGGAATCTTTTCACCAAGATTAAAAGAAGTATTAACTATGTCACTTAACTTAGCATAAAAATCATCAAACTTCTCAACTTCTTTTATACGTAGAGTTTCAAAATTAGCTGTCAGACGTTGAAATTTAGAGATTTTTACGGTTTAAGTTCCTTCATGAGTGATTTTCAATATTTTCCACGCTTCTTTAGCCAACTCACAAGTGCTTACTCTACGAAATTTCTCTTGAGTAACTCCGCTAAAGATAGCATTCATAGCCTTCCTGTTTCACCCAGCATTCTCAAAATCAATTCTATCCCATTTAACTGATGGCTTAGGGACACTTTTCTCATCAACAGCCTTGGTTGGATAAGTATACCCCTCAGTAATAGCTAACAAAACCCTTTCATCAATGGACTTAAGAAAAACTCTCATCCGAACTTTTCAGAATGGGTAATTAGTCCCATCAAGAAGAGGGGGTCTACCGGTGGATGCACCTTCTTTTTAAAACTCCATGTATGCAAATCAAAACAAGTTGACAAGGATCAAGTAAAAGCCTGCTCTAATACCAATTGAAAAAACTAATTTTTAATATGCAACTAAAAATAACTTGATGGTTTTGATTTGCAACTATGAAGTAAACATCACACCAACACATAAAACATCTAACACACAATGAGATAGGATATTTTTATGTGGAAAACCCCAATAAGGGTAAAAACCACGGGACTAATCCTAGTTCGAGAAAAACAAGCACTAAGAAAATATTTGGTTACAAGAAACGTCTTACAAAACCGGTTGAATCCTCAACCTAATGCTACTTGTCTTCTTGCCGAATCCTCGTGAGCCAATCCCGTGCTTGCTTGCTGTAGAAATTCTCCTTCGGACTTCGTCACTTGAGACTCCTCTCAAGTATTGGATGCGATGATCAAGATGATGAATTGACGATGATCGTTGAGTGCATTAAAGCAGCCTTGGAATCATCAATTCTTGTTCAAAAGAACTCACCCTCAATACCTACAACAATGGCCTCTCAAAAACATAATCAAGCGCCCACCCTCAACAGTTGCCTAAACTGAATAATATACCCAAAAGCTGCTAACCCTACTAAAAACATAATTAGTCTTCAAGATAGACCACTCGAGCGGTCTTTAGACCGATCAAGCGGTCCTGCCAGTCAAAGGTTAAAACTTTGTTGCTGAATGCCAAGATTTGGAAAGTACTGATTTCACCCTTCTGATCAAGTCTACAAAAAAAACTTTCAAACACCAAGAGTGCATCATATCGAGGAATAGCTTAACGCTTGATAACATAAAGATTGTGTCACAGACTTGCCATGTGTCATGGACTTGCCAATAAGAGGCGGAAGTTTTTAAAAAAATCCTAAAAAAATTCTTTTTGATTAAAATGGGGGTTTCGCTTTAAAAGTTGAAGTTATTGTGACTTTTTTTAAGTTTTTCGTTCTCTTTCCCCTTGTTTGAGTTTGGGGCGTGACACAAAGATTGTATCGACAAGCATCCTGCAAGACCCATTTATAAAGAGATTACTAACAAATTTCTTTGATAGTCACATAGAGGGGATGAGAGTGAGATGCATGACATCATGAATTTGAGTCTAAGTGAGAAATTGTTATGAAGATATACTAAAAGTTATACTTTTATGTAATGGATTTTGGTGTTTATTTTTATCCATTAATAAAATCAAATATTTTTATTTTAATGAGAATGTGTATAAGCATTATTTACACTGCGTTATTATTTAATGTTATGCACGTGTGTTTCTCATTCTACACATTAGATAATCTAGGATGTAGTGTTTAAGTTACACACAGAAAATCAAATTATTGGTTTTTATAAAATATATGTATTTTGTTCATAATTTTTGATGAAACTAGACTCACCATCAGTAGGACTATATCACAGTATTTTAGTAGGTTTGATTATGAAAAATGATGTAGTTCCATCTTATTGTACTAGTACACTTTGTGTGTATTAAATGATCATCTTGTGATATTTATTTTTATACTAACTATATAGAATAATTAATATCTCATAATTATTATGAGCTTTTTTATTCATAATCCCTAAATAATTAATAGACATATATATTAATTTAGTGTTCATTTCTTTAATTCATAAGAGAGATTTTTATAGATCAATAAATTCGGTGAATTAGATAATGATATTACGTGTATAGTGATTATTAATTATTAATAGAATTTATGTCCTAGTATAGAGATTGATTATATCCCGTTGAAAAAGATTATAAGCTTTGATTCTTATAGAATATGGGTTTTTTATTCACAATTTTAAATGAAATTAAACACACAATCAGTAAGACGGTAGCACAGTATTTTGGTAGGTTTGAATATAAAAAATGGTATAGTTCCAACTTATTATGTTATTACACTTGGTGTATATTAAATAAGACCATCTTGGAATAATTATTTTTATACGTACTATATAGAATAATTATTTTCTCATGATTATTATGAGTGTTTATACTCGTAATACCAAAATAATTAATAGACAAATATATTAACATAGTGTTCATTTTTTTAATTCATAAAAGAGAAATCTTTAATAGGTTAATAAGTTCGGTGAATTGAATAATTGCATTACGTGTATAGTGAATTTTAATTATTAATAGAATTCATGTCCCAGTATAGAGATTGATAATATCCCTTTGAAAAAGATTATAAGTTTTAATTTTTGTAGAATATAGGTTTTTTGTTCACAGTTTTAGATGAAATTAGACACCATCAGTAGGACTGTGGCACAGTATTTTAGTTGGTTTGATTATAAAAAATGATATAGTTTCGACTTATTGTGCTAGTACACTTGGTGTGTATTAAATAAGACCGTTTTGGGATAATTACTTTAATTTATACGGACTATATATTATAATTAATATTTTATAGTTATTACAAGTGTTTATACTCGTAAATTTGAAATAATTAATAGACATGTATATTAATTTAGTGTTCAATTTTTTTTAATTCAAAAGAGATAGATTTTTTATAGGTTAATAAGTTCGGCAAATTAGATAATGAGATTATGTGTATAATGAATATTAATTATTAATAAAATTCATTTTTCAGTTTAGGAATTGATGATATCCTCTTGAAAATGATTATAAGCTTTAATTCTATCAAACCCTATATGTGGACTTTGTATTCGACATATTAAATAAATTAAGTAAAAAGTCTAAAGGCAATTATAAGTGGTCGATTAAATAAAATTATTAATTATTGAATTTAATCGATGAGTATTTTTAATCTTAACATTGTGAGAAATAAATTTTTGATAATATGGATCTCAAAATTATTTTTAGAAATAAGACCGAGAGTGTAGTTATAAATTTTTAGTGATATAATTATAATTTGTTAAATTAAAATTTTAATTATGATTGAATTAGATTTTTTTCTAATTAACGAAGATTCTTAATCGTATTTACTCCTTTACGTCCACGTTGAATTAGGTTTCCAAAGCCTAGCTTCTGCCCTCGCTTTGATGTTATTCGTGGCCGCTTTTAGAGGGAGTTAAGCAGTACTGTAATTAAACCGTGTGGTCATTTTCAGCTTAAATTATTTTTATGAAATAATTTATGTAACAAAATTATTAGTATCAAAGTTATTATGAATTAGACTAATAGTGTAATTTATAAATTAGATTGGTAGTGTAATTTGTTATATATCATAGTGTTTTTAATTGAGAGTATAATAAATTAATAATAAAAAATTGTTAATTAGTTTGACGTTATGATATTGGGATTAAATTTAATAATGCGCAAAAATAATTTTATTAGAAATTTAGAAAATTCCATCCAAATGAGAATTAAAAAAATGAACGAGGCTGGTAATTTTTTTAGGTATTTTAGAAATATATAACAATAGAATACTCCATACATAAAAAAAAGCAAGTAAAAACTATTTTACAGTAAATAATAAATAAGAATGATTATTTTAATATTTAGACAATAGTAAATAATACATAAAAATGATTATATTAAATATTAAATATTTATACTTACTTTTAAATAAGAACGATCATAGCAAAATATCATTTTTATTTTTATTCTTGTGCATGGGATATGCCTCATTGGAACATAAATTAATTAATATATTAACCCCGCCCCAAAATTCAAGATATATAGATCCCATAATAGGAGTTCATAAATATAGGCCAAGCGATGAATTATTTTATGAAAAAAGTCCACTAGTGATAAAAATAATATTTCAAAGAAAGTTTGGGAAAAAATGTGAAAAAAAACAGTTAAGAAAAACTAACATATTCTCACTATTTAGGTCATAACCTTTTTCACATAAAGAATTTTGATACGAGGGTAAAGCAATTGGAAAAAAGACTTTTAGGCATCAATTTGAGTACAAGAATGACCCAAAAAGAATTTGAGACGAGAGAGATATTACGATTTTAAAGCAAGAACAAAATTGGCCAACAGACAAACCAATTGTCACGCCCCAAACTCCAGGTCACGCGAAAAGCCACAACAACTACCAAAATCGCCTGAACAAAAGGGATGAAAACCATAAAGCCCAAACAAAACTAAAACCTTTGTAAAAACGTACTATCGAGGGTTTATTTGATTTAAAAGAGTAGCCCAAGAAACTACGGTTACGGCCCCACAAGCAAAGCCTTTAAAACTAAAATACAAGTTTTGGATAAGAAAATCTTTTATTTTTAAAAGAAGTTTAGGCCGTTCTAAAATCTTCCTCCAAGCACAAGAGTTTAAATGAAACATAAACCATTTGAAAGCTCCCTTTTTGTAAGCCATTGAACCAAGCAACGAAAAAACAGCAATTAACCCATGGTTATCTCGAAAGCATAAAACATGCATACATTAGTCATAAGAAAACATATGATTTACAACATGTTGCATCCAAACATGAAACATATACAAAGATATAAACTACCTATCAAGACAAAATAGAAGTCTTGTCATCACCCACATCCGGGCACCCCAAGGTCAACCTATAGGACCACATTCACCTGAAAAAGATTTTACAACAAAATTCTACACCGTGAGCCGAAACCCAATAGAAATAGACTATAAAAGCTATAAAGCACGATATGCAATCATATATCATACAGTTGACTCAACCACAGGAGCCAAAAAGGTTTTTCATCCTCAAAATTACAAGTTCTCCATCAGACTAACACGAGCCTCAAAATGGTTTTACTTAATAAAATTTCACGTTTCTATCCTTAAAACCATGCATATTAACAATGCAGATATCATTTTACAGTTAAGGAAAAATAGTAACCAAAAACCTGATTTTCCACCCGGATCACCAAACCGAGAACAAAACGTTATTTTTCCACTCGGAACACACAACCGAGGAAAATAAGGTAAAATGAATCCTAGGTACCGACTCTGCCACGTACATGGACAAAGGTAACAACTATAGACTCCTGCTCATTACTCTAAAATCGCTTAGGGCCTGTTAAGTAATGACAAGTTCTATACGAAGTCATGACAACGTAGCCACTTAGTTTACGGGGCCGAAACTCGAGGGTACTAAGCACCTACCACCTCGTTTACGGGGATTAACCCGAAGGACCGTAGGGACCTACTCTACACATGTTTTTGGACTTCCACCAAGGAGCAATAGATGCCCAACTCAACGTACCCAATGTCACGGTACATCTATAGGATCATTTAAAAATCAACCGTAGCCCAACTATGAAAAACCCGTAAAACAGTTATACATCAACATGTATAAAAAGAGATCCAGCATCCATCAACATGGAGATCTATTAGCATGTAAAAACATACTTCCATCAAAACGTTTTAAAAAGCTGAGACTCAACCCCAAGGGTTAGTTCCAAACCTCCAAAACACGTTTTTTCAAAATTTTAACAAACCTCCATTTTCAAAACCACCTTTTTGAAAACTACGGACATCCACACATCCAAATCATGTAATAAATCAAGAAAAGCGTAAAAAATATGCTTTTTATCCAGCAACAAGGTTTAAACATGAAAAACAATATTTAAAGCATTTTCTAGCAATTTCAACAGGAGAAAACGCCTATAATTGCATGTAGCACCCTTTAACAACAATAAAGTCTAGAATCCTACCTCGGTGATCCAAAAACTCGACACCTCGAAAAATAAATCTCGATGAAATGAGATTCTGTCCGGATGAACGCGAAGTCCCCCAGCACCAACATCAAGGATCCGCTGTCAGATCGCTGAAAATCGAAGTTCCGGGCCCATCAAAACTTAGAGAGAAGGCAGAGATTTCGTGAGAGAGAAACCAGATTTGAAATGAAAATATCCCAAAATATCCCAAGTCTGATATTTATAGAGAAAGAAAAAAATCCACAGTTCAGTCGACTGGACCCCCAATCCAGTCGACTGGATGAAGCTACTAGAATGCCAAAAATAGCCTTGCTGACGTATTCAATCGACTGTGTCACGCCCCAAAACCCGGAGTCACGTTAAAATCTACCAAACGCCAGTTTTATGAAAAATATAAGTTTTCATGTATTTAAATCCGCCTGTTGAAACTAATGAAATACCCAACCAAATGATCTCTCATAAATATATTGCCTTATAGCGTACAAAACCTGCCTTCAAGAACAGGCATACCAAAAAGAAAAACTATAAGAGTCTTTTTCCACCGCAGTCATCACCAAAGTTACTCCTCATGCACATTATCACCTGAAAATGGTTTTACAGAAAATTTCACCCGTGAGCCGAAACCCAATAGAAACAGACTATAAAACTGTAAAGCAAAAAATATGCAATCATATAGGGTGAGAGCTAAACTCAACCACCGAACCCAAAACGGTTTTTTACAAACCCCAAGTTTTTCCATTAGACTACATAAGTCTCCCAAAACGGTTTCATTTCATAAAACCCATGTTTTCAATTCTTAAAACCATGTGTTGCAATTAGTGCAAATAAACCACCACAGTTAAAGAAAAATAGTAATCAAAACATTATTCCCTCGCGGAATGTACCATCGCGGAAAAGAAGAAAAATATGATCCTATGTACCGACTCCATCACAAAAGGATAGAAGTAGCAACTATAGACTCTTGTCCATTACCTAGGCCTAGAATCACTCGCGACCTGCTAGGTAATGACAAGTTCTATACGGAGCACCATAACGAATTACTTAATTTACAGGCGACAACCCGAGGAAACTAAGCACCCAACCGTCTCAATTTACGTGGACTAACCCGAAAGACCTAAGTACCTACGCTGTGCACGTTTCCAAACTTACACCGAGGGCAACTCGTATATTGAGACATAATCTTCTAAAAACCGAACTGTAGCGTCAACTATAAAACCTTTTCGCAAATATACATTATACATGTATATAGATCCATCCATCAACATGGAGATCAACAAAATATTTCAAAATATTTTTCCCAAAAGCAGTTATACAACGCATGAAACCATGGAGATCAAACAAAATATTTTAAAATATTTTTCCCCGTTTCCAACAAAACGTTTAAAAACCCGAGACTCAACCCCAAGGGTTAGTTTCAAACCTCCAAAATATAAAAAAAATATTGAGATTTTTCACAAAACCGCCACTTCCACCGTTTTTAAGAACACCCTTTGAAAACCTAACATCCGCAAGTTCAATATCATGTAATAAACTAAGAAAAGCGAAAAACATGCTTTTTATCCAAAACAAGGTTTAAACATAATACATGATATATAAGCATTTTAACCGGGGAAAAAGCATACAACTGCATGTAGCGTAACTGGCCAACCGTCACTATCACGTACCGACACACGGGTCACGTGAAACACCCACCAATAAACACCAAAGGAACAAGAAATTTGATAAAAAGTTCCACAGAGGATGAAAAACAAACTTTCCCAAGCATTTGGCCAAAACGGATGAAAAACAGTTTGGAAATCTTAACATACATTCACTCTTTTTGTCATAACTTTTTCTACAAAAAGCATTTTAAAGCATTTTAAGGTGCGAGGTGTGCCATTGGAAAGAAGACTTCCGGGGCTTCAATTTGAGTGCAAGAATGACCCAATTCCGAGTCCAAATGAGGGCGATAACATCAAAACAAAATGGCCCTGCGCAGCCAGTCCGCTCGAGCGGACATCGGGCGCTCGAGCGAGCTACTACCCGAGAAAAACCCAGAAATTTCTGTTCTTGGCGTTCTAAGCCTCCAAACCCTCAAACACTCACTAACCATCATCTCAACTGCAAATTAAAGCCTCCAAACACCTTTTTAACACCCTCAGATATATCCAAACCCGAAACTACCACAGAACCTCGAAAGGAACATTTCAAAATCCGATTTCATCTAACCGAAATCAACACAAACGCCTTTTTAAACCAAAACCCGATTTAACGAAACATAAAGTGGTTGTTCATTCATTTTTAATGAGTCAAAATACTTATAATTGCACGTAGTACCCTTTAACAGTAGTAGAGTCTAGAATCCTACCTCGTTGAGCTAAAAGCTCGATGTCTCGATCCACGTGCAAAAACGAACTTCGTCAGAATGAAATTCTATCCTGATGAAAGCATAGATCACGACGCCGATACTGAGAATCTGTTGTCTGATCGTTGAAAACTGAACCCCGGGCCCCCGAGAAGTTAGAGAGAAGGCAGAGAGAAAAAGGAGAAAACTTAGGAGTTAAGTTTTGAAAATATCTTTTGAAAATATCTAACTCCAGATATTTATAGGCCTCCAAAAATATCTTCTTTTTTTTGAATTTTTGAAATTCGCACCACAACTTCCCGCAGCCTCCGGGACCAACCCCGCAAAATCTCTAAACCCGAACATGCGTTAAAACCACATTTTTATAGAATCTCGCGCCAGGCCTCCACTGCTCGAGCGCCCAACCACCGCTCGAGCGGACACCCACCACTCGAGCAGTCAACACTGGGAGAAAAACTGAACAGAAAAAGCAAGATCAGACTTAAATTCTTACTCCTGTCAATGCTTAGATCATTTTTCAAAAAAGAAACAGGTCAGGGTCTCACAGGCTGAATTCCAGTTCAGTCGACTTGATCCACCTCCCAGTCGACTAAGGACACCTGTTCAGTCGACTGGACCGCTAAGAAACGCCAGAACAGGTTTTAAGTTCTTAAATCGAACTCGTGTTAATTCCAACACCGTTAACACTTAAATTATTCTAAAAATGAAATAGGACCGGGTCTCACACCAATCGATTGGTCTACTGACCAATCGGTTTGAGGCAACTCACAACACCACAAACCTGCAGCAGGGAAACCGTGGCCACACCAAGTCCGCTTGATGGACCGCTCGATTGGTCCATTAATTGGTTTGGCACTAACTTGATTTTTTGGATGTTTTGATGATCCAACATTTATCCAAACATATTTTCATGCAAAGAGAAGGTACTAGGGCTTTGGAAAAACATATAATTGAATAAGAAAAGAATCCTAAAACCTTTAAGCAAAGGATTCAACATAATCATTCATCCAAAAACATGAGAATTTGTCCTTAGGGCCTAACAACATTAATATTTTTAAGTACAAAACATGACTAAACAAAATATCTTGTTCCAAAACACAATTACAAGGTTCTCTCGATCATTCCTATACTAAAGAATCACCTCCAACACTTGAAAAGTTTTATTTTGAACATTGTAGCGCCTCTGGCCCATTTTAATATAATTCGAATATATTTTTGAAACTAAGTTGACGTGAAAACCCTTTCTTTGAAGACTATGCTTCTAAACAATCCATTTATAAGAAACTTGATTTAAAACAATTTTTGACGTTATAACCCAGCGGAGACCGCTCGAGCGAACACCTCACCACTCGAGCGGTGACACACCCGAAAGTTTTGCCCAAAAACTGTGAAAAATGTCTATATTCTTGAAAACAAGAATCAAACAATAGATTTTACTAAACCTATTTTAAGAGAATAAAGCCAGAAGGGAAAATACATGATTTAGAACCAAATCACCATTTAATCATGAATTAATATATTGTTGCCAAAAAGTCATTCATTGAGGAATCAAATGCCCAAATAAACCCAGATAACAGCGTTCTCACATGCATGCACCACATGGATATATGACCTGAGGGTTTTACAACAACCGTATCCCAATCCATAATTACAACATTTCAAATATCCAAAAGAAGGAATTACATCTTTACACTTTCACTTCTCAAAATCAATTAAAAAAAATGTAATCCTATTAGTTCTCCGAAAAGAGCTACTGTCCTAAGTCTTACTCCAAAGCCTTCTTCTCACTATCACCTGAAATGTTGTTAAACAACATGAGCCGAAACTCGTAAGAACAAGACTAACATTGAATACATGCATGACATGCAAAGATGGTTATGCAGGATATACTCACAAATTTAATCAAACTTATATCTTTCGATACAAAGCAAATTTCCCATGCATAACCAGGTTTGTATAAAACGAGTTATCATCTTAGTTTCCTTGATTCTTTGGAATTAACTCTCTCACCATTTTGATCAACCAAACAAATTTATTGCTCTTAATCAACCCAATTCTCAATCAACCCAACACATTTAACATCCTCAATTCTCAAATTATTATCTTATTAACCAAATAAGTTATAACACACGTCTACACACACACAGTTGACGTTTCTCGTATTTCACCAACTCGTGGTTAACAAACATAGGTGCCGACGTCGGACGAGCATATCGACCCGCGTAACGTTACAACCATCCTGGCCTCACAGGTCCCATGGAGTAACGAGACGTTCTATACCCCGACACAACTAACTTCTCTTCCCGGTTTACTAGCCGGTGGGCAGAGAACCCAATAACGTCCTTTCCCAGTTAACTAGCCGACGGGTAGAGAACCCAATCTGCGCAGTTTTCCAGTCTTTCACTACGGAGCAACTCGTGCCCAATCGTAAACGATCCCTTGGATCTCAAATCGGCCCTTTTTATATACATATATTAGAACACAACACACACACGTGAGTCCAACCCAAGTGGTTCCTCTCTCCAAATTCATTTGATCACATACTTTCTCTGTTCATATGCTCATTATTTGGGGCTTAAATCCGTATTACTTGTCATGTGACTTCACATTCACACATTCGTTAGTTTTACTCAACAAATCCACGTTTTGGGTTAACATCAACATACATTACATGGTTTTATGAAATCAAATCACAATAGGCTGTAGTAGCTTCTAAATTCACCCTAAATCATTTCAATTTCATCACACCAATTCTTTAAACCCAAAACCCCCAAATTTCATTGTTGTATCCCAAAACTCAAACCCTAATCTCTCATTTCTTGCCCCAATCGTATGAGTGAACAATATCAAGATAGAGATATGATAAATCTCTCACAAAACCAAGAGCAAACCTTTATTATCACCAATTTCAACTTTAGGGTTTCTAAAACACAAGTTTAATGCTTATAATTTCATAAAGCTAGAAAATACAACACAACTCACGTAAATATTCAAAGAGAGTCTTAGATCCTACCTTTTAACGCTAGATCTGTAAGAAAAAGCCTCAGATGAGCTCCAATTGCTTGAATTTCCAACCACGTGGTGAGACCAACGTCTCCAAGGCTAAGATCGAGTCTTCAACGGTCGAACCTCTGAGAGAAAAGCAAAGAAACCTACTCCAAGAAGCCAAACGAGTCTCTATTACCTCTCAAACCAAAACCCTAACACTCACCCTTGCTTTAGAGAGAGAGAGACATAAGGAGAAAGGAGAAAAAGAACGTCCACACCCCTTTTTAAAATATCAGGTGAGCGACAGTCCGCTCGAGCGAACCCCCACTGCTCGAGCGGTCACACTCCAGAAAACCTTATGCCACCTCACTGCTCGAGCGGTTAGGCCACCGCTCGAGCGGTCAACCCTGAGCTGCAATTCCCGCTTAGTAAGGTTATAATTGAACCATACACGCACAACATGTCATCTAATTACGTTTTTCTACAAAATTCCACCTTTGACTATCACAAACGAACACATACAAACTCAAGAATAAACTTTCATGCATGGCTTAGATTCCCAAACATCCCCACAGATCTTGATATATGTGTTTTCGTAAATTAGCAAGAAAATAACAAAGGTCCGAGTCGCTACAATCTCCCCCACTTAGGAGATTTCGTCCTCGAAATCACGCATACATCAGGGACTGAACAACTTGGGGTAATTTCTTCGAACTTCTGATTCTCGTTCCCAAGTAGCTTTCTCAACGCCATGATGCAGCCATAACACCTTCACATACTGAATAGTTCTCCCCCTCAAAACTTGCTCTTTGGCGTCAAGGATTTTTACTGGCCTTTACTCGTAGGTAACATCATTGTCAATTCTCAACTCCGTCCAGTCCAAGACATGAAAAGGGTCTGGCTCGTACTTACGCAACATAGAAATGTGAAAAACATTGTGTACAGAAGCCAGTTGTGGTGGCAAGGCTAAGCGGTAGGCTACCTCTCTGATTCTATTAAGAATTTCAAATGGGCCAATAAAACACGGTGATAATTTTCCACTCTTACCAAACTTCATTAAGCCCTTTCGTGGCGAAACCTTCAAGAATACGTGGTCTCCCACCTCAAATGCTAATGGCCTCCTTCTTTTATCTGTGTAACTCTTTTGACAGTTTTGGGCAGTCATTAAACGTTTATGGATCACGATGATCTTTTCTATGGTCTCACGCACAAGCTCGGGCCCTAACACGACTGTCTCACCGACATTGGTCCAACACACGGGTGATCTATAAGGTCTACCATATAGTGCCTCATAAGGCGCCATCCCGATGCTCGATTGGTAACTATTGTTATAGGCGAACTCTACCAACGGTAGATGGTCCTCCCATAACCCACGAAAATCCAAAACGCACGCTCGTAACATATCCTCGAGTATCTGAATAGTGCGTTCTAACTAGCCGTCCATCAGGGGATGAAAAGCGATACTAAGAAGTAGGCTTGTTCCCATAGCCGACTGCAAACTCTTCCAAAAATGCGACGTGAAACAAGGATCTCGATCGAAAATGATAGAAACTGGCACCCCATGGAGCCTAACGATCTCACGTACGTAAAGTCTACTAAGCTTCTCAACTGAATCTGTCATGCGAATCGGTAGGAAGTGTGCCGATTTGGTCAATCTGTCCACCACAACCATATAGCATCATGCCTCTTTGGTAACCTCGGAAGGCCCAAAATAAAATTCGTGGCGATATTTTCCCATTTCCACTCTAACACTGGTAATGGTTGCAATTGACCCGCTGGTCTCTGGTGCTCGGCTTTCACTTGTTGACAAGTGAGACAATGCAAAACGAAGAGCGTGACGTCTTTCTTCATACCTTTCCACCAGAACTATCTACGTATGTCATGATTCATTTTTGTGCTGCCCAGATGTACTCCCAATTGTGAATGATGAAACTCGTGAAGTACGTCTTCCCAAAGTGTTTCTAGCACAAAGATCCTTCCTGCAAACCTTAGGCTTTGATCGGAGTGGATTGTCCACTCCTTGGTATCCTCGCCATTTAAAACTCGTTCCCGAAACATCAAACTCTCAGCGTTCGATTGCTGTGCTTCAACAATGTGATAAACAAGGGTAGGCTGAGAAATCATCGCAAATAGAACGACATCCCCATCAATCTTCCTTAAACGAAGGTCATACTCCCCAACTTCTCCAAGCATATTCCACTCTCTAACTGCTATTCTTGCTAACGTATTCAAGGACTTTCGACTGAGGGCATCGGCTACCACATTCGCCTTGCCCGGGTGATATTAGAGATCAAAATCGTAATCTCCCAAGAACTCCATCCATCTTCTCTGATGCATATTCAAATCCTTCTGTGAGAACAAATACTTCAAGCTTTTATGATCCGAGAATACTTCAAAGCGTTCCCCATATAGATAGTGCCTCCAAGTTTTAAGAGCAAAAATCGCCGCTGCAAACTCCAAATCATGCGTAGGGTAATTTTTCTGACGAACCTTCAGTTGTCTCGATCCATAGGCCACCACCTTGCTTAGTTGCATTAAGACGTAACCCAACCCCTCATGTGATGCATCGCAGTAAACGGTATAACCGAGTCCCCTCTCCGGAATAGTCTGAATGGACGTACTTGTTAGTAACGTCTTCAATGTCAAGAAGGCGAGCTCACAACTATCGTCCCATACAAACTTGATTCCCTTTCGTGTAAGGCGTGTTAAAGGCGGTGCAAGTCTAGAGAAATCTTTCACGAACCGGCGGTAATATCCTGCTAACCCCAAGAAGCTTCGAATCTCAAACACATTTTTCGGTCTTTCCCATTCCATCACTGCCTTAATTTTAGATGAATCCACTGCCATTCCATTCTGTGAAACTACATGCCCCAGAAATTTCACTTTTGACAACCAAAATTCACACTTGTCATACTTAGCATATAATCGATGCTCTCGTAATAACTGTAGGGCGATTCGAAGATGCTACTCATGTTCTTCTTCCGATGGTGAGTAGATCAAAATGTTGTCTACGAATACTATCACGAATCGGTCAAGATAGGGGTGAAAAATACGGTTCATAAGGTCCATAAACATTGCCGGCGCGTTAGTCAACCCAGAAGGCATAACTAGGAATTCAAAATGTGCTTAACGTGTACGAAAAGCCATTTTTGGAATGTCTTCCTCCTTAACTCGCAATTGGTGGTTACCTAATCTTAAGTCGATTTTCGAGAAACAACAAGAACCTCTCAATTGATTAAACAAGTCGTCGATACGCGGTATGGGGTACTTGTTTTTAACGGTCACATGATTCAATTTAGGATAATCTATACAAAGGCGTAATGAACCATCCTTCTTCTTGGCGAACAAGAAGGCTGGGGCCCCCCAATGAGACACACTAGGGCGGATGAATCCCTTTATCCAACAACTCTTGAACTTGTACCTTCAACTCTACCAACTCTACCAACTCTGCCGGCGCAAAATGATATGAAGGCATAGAAATGGGTGCAGTCCCCGGGATAAGATCTATAGAAAACTTAACCTCTCGCCGTGGTGGAAACTCAAACAACTCGCTTGGGAACACGTCTGGAAACTCACAGACAACAGGAGGAAGTTCTCCCAGGATGAAACCCGTTTCACCTATAGATAGGGCAGAGAAAAGGAGGCTGAGGCTATCACTGCCTTGTAACCCAAGAGGTCTAGGTGCTAAACTAATGTCCCAGTCACCCACAAAATAAAAGAAATCTCCTTCCGGAGTGCAAACAAACACCCGTCACCGGTCACAATCAATGTAGACGCGAAAGGTCATCAACCAATCCATTCCTAAGATAATATTGAATGATAACAAATCGATCACAATGAAATTGAATACCAAATGATGGTCGACAATCTCCATCTCGCAGTCTCTACAAATGCGCCTTAACACGACAACCTCACCCAACGGTGTCTCTACGCACAAGGCCTTATCCAACACACCCACCTCTAACCCTAGTGCAGATGTAAACGCAGATGAGATGAAAGAACGTGATGCTCTGGTGTCAACAAGACTACTGGCCCAAGAATGGTACACTAGAAAGGTACCTCGTATGACTGAAGGACTAGCTGCAGTATTTGGTACGGCAGGTGCCACCAATGTACTGGGCTCCACGAGAGCATACACTCGCCCTGGGTTCCCCTGATTCTGTCCCCCACTGCTCCTGGTTCCTGGCTGCCTCACTGACTGGGCTGAGGTAGCTCCTCTTACTATTCTCACTGACTATGCCCCCGACTGGCCATAACCCTGTCGTCGCTGTGATGGCTGTACCCGATATGCTCCAGTAGCTCCCTGAACATTCCCTCCCCGTGGACAGTCTCATCGGATGTGACCCATCTGGCCACACTGAAAACATGAAGGTGGGGTCCTCCCCTGAACCTGATTCTGCTGTTGCTGTTACAATCCTATTTGCTGACAATCCTTTGCGCGGTGTCCTAGCTGTCTTCACGCATAACATACTAACTCTCGATGCTCAGAACGTCCGAATGAACCTATAGACGGTACGGGTGCCGACCGTAGCTAAAATTGCGATCCCGTGGGATAAAAACTCGATTCCCCTAATTTTTGCCTCTTCACCTAACGTCCTTCAGACTTAATACCAAAAATCCCTTGATGTGACTTACTCTCCCTCATCTTGCGGCTCTTTATCATTGCATTCTCCACTCGAATTGCGGCTTCCACAACCTCAGTGTAAACTCAAAATCCCAACACTGCGATTCTGTCCTTGATCGAAGGTCGAAGACCTCTTTCAAACCTCTTAGTACGCAGCTTCTCCACTGATACCATTTCGGGTGCGAACTGCGACAAGTTCGCGAACTTGGCCTCGTATTGGACCACGGTAAGAATCCCTTGAACAAGAGAAATGAACTCTTCCCGATACACATCCCGTGAAGAACCCAGAAAATACTTTTCCAAAAAGACCCTTGTAAAAGCTGTCCACGTGCCATCTACAGTGGTCTTCGTAAACTTCCACCACTCTCTGGCATCTCCTCGAAGTTGAAACGCTGCCAACCTGACACGTAACTCATCATCCCCGATTTTTAAGGTATCCAAGATCGTCGTGGTTACCTCCAACCACTTAGTAGCAATTTTTGGGTTCGGTTCCCCAAAGAAAATTGGAGGATCCAACCACCAAAATTCTCTCATTGCTTCGGAGGCCCTTGGTTCAGGAGCTCTCCCTCCAGCCCTGGTCGCCTCGGCCATCGCCCTCATTGTAGCAAGCATTTCTTGAACAACATCAACACCGCCCATTTGTTCGTGCGGGGCATAAACATCCCCTTCTTCCAGAACTTGGGCAAACGCACAACCTTGGCCTCGCCCTCGGCCCCTACCATGTCTCGGCATCATCTCTCTATGAGTAAGAAAGAATAAGGAGAGATGTCTACACAAGCCCATGAAAACCCATGACATCACACTTCAACAAGGCATCACTTCACCCTAATCATCATATTAATACATCTTATGCAACACATAGCGAGGGAGACTAATCAGAATGACACATCAATCTGGCTAACTCGTTCAGATTTCTAGTTAGAACGGACGTCGGCCAAATGCTTTTCTAACTCAAACCCCAAACCAATCGACCAGCTGCCCAAGGGCCAAACATATCATCTTAAAAGTCCAACCTCCATACCCAAATACCACATAGCATGCAAATGTCAAATTATACTCAAGATGCGTTATGCTAGCATACCAAGTCATGAATGTCACACATCAATGCAAACTCTCATGCAATGGATCAACCAACCCCACGGTTCCTAGGTATTAGAACCTAAAGCTCTGATACCACTTGTAGCGCCCCTGACCCGTTTTAATATAATTCGAATATATTTTTTAAACAAAGCTGATGTGAAAACCCTTTCTTTGAAGACTATGCTTCTAAACAATCCATTTATAAGAAACTTGATTTAAAATAATTTTTGGCGTTATAACCCAGCGGAGACTGCTCGAGCGAACACCTCACCGCTCGAACGGTGACACACCCGAAAGTTTTACCCAAAAACTGTGAAAAATGTCTATATTCTTGAAAACAAGATTCAAACAATAAACTTTACTAAACCTGTTTTAAGAGAATAAAGCCAGAAGGGAAAATACATGATTTAGAACGAAATCACCATTCAATCATGAATTAAATATATTGTTGCCAAAAACTCATTCATTGAGGAATCAAATGCCCAAATAAACCCGGATAACAGCATCCTCACATGCATGCACCACATGGATATATGACCTAAGGGTTTTACAACAACCGTATCCCAATCTATAATTACAACATTTCAAATATCCATAAGAAGGAATTACATCTTTATACTTTCACTTCTCAAAATCAATTAAAAAAAATGTAATCCTATTAGTTCTCCAAAAAGAACTACGGTCATAAGTCTTACTCCAAAGCCTTCTTCCTGCTATCACCTAAAATGTTGTTAAACAACATGAGCCGAAACACGTAGGAACAAGACTAATATTGAATATATACATGACATGCGAAGATGATTATGCAGGAAATACTTACAAATTTAATCAAACTTTTATCTTTCAATTCAAAGTAAATTTCCCATGCATAACCAGGTTTGTATAAAACGAGTTATCATCTTAGATTCCTTGATTCTTTGGAATTAACCCTCTCACCATTTTGA
The DNA here is from genome assembly GCA_032270985.1 of Heliamphora pulchella. Classification (NCBI taxonomy): domain Eukaryota; kingdom Viridiplantae; phylum Streptophyta; class Magnoliopsida; order Ericales; family Sarraceniaceae; genus Heliamphora; species Heliamphora pulchella. The sequence goes on along the minus strand of JAULJZ010189447.1, from coordinate 45,458 downwards.
TCAACCAAATAAGTTTATTGCTCTTAATCAACCCAATTCTCAATCAACCCAACACATTTAACATCCTCAATTCTCAATTTATGATCTTATTAACCAAATAAGTTATAACCCACGTCTACACACACACAGTTGACGTTTCTCATATTTCACCAACTCGTGGTTAACAAACATAAGTGCCAACACCGGACGAGCGTATAGACCCGCATAACATTACAACCATCCTAGCCTCACAAGCCCCATGGAGTAATGAGACATTCTATATCCCGACACGACTAACGTCTCTTCTCGGTTTACCAGTCGGTGGGCAGAGAACCCAGTAACATCCTTTTTCGATTCACTAGTCGGCGGGCAGAGAACCCAATCTGTGCAATTTTTTGGTCTTTCACCGCAGAGCAACTCGTGCCCAATCTTAAACAATCCCTTAGATCTCAAATCAGCCCTTTTTATATACATATATCAGAACACAATACACACACGTGAGTCCAACCCAAGTGGTTCCTCTCACCAAATTCATTTGATCACATACTTTTTATGTTCATATGCTCATTATTTGGGGCTTAAACCCGTATTAATTGTCATGTGACTTCACATTCACACATTCGTTAGTTTTACTCAACAAATCCACGTTTTGGGTTAACATCAACATACATTACATGGTTTTATGAAATCAAATCACAATAGGCTGTAGTAGCTTCTAAATTCACCCTAAATCATTTCAATTTCATCACACCAATTCTTTAAACCCAAAACCCCCAAATTTCATTGTTGTATCCCAAAACTCAAACCCTAATCTCTCATTTCTTGCCCCAATCGTATGAGTGAACAATATCAAGATAGAGATATGATAAATCTCTCACAAAACCAAGAGCAAACCTTTATTATCACCAATTTCAACTTTAGGGTTTCTAAAACACAAGTTTCATGCTTATAATTTCATAAAACTAGAAAATACAACACATCTCACGTAAATATTCAAAGAGAGTCTTAGATCCTATCTTTTAACGCTAGATCTGTAAGAAAAAACCTCAGATGAGCTCCAATCGCTTGAATCTCCAACCACGTGGTGAGAAAAACGTCTCTAAGGCTAAGATCGAGTCTTCAACGGTCGAACCACTGAGAAGAAAGCAAAGAAACCCACTCCCAGAAGCCAAACGAGTCTCTATTACCTCTCAAACCAAAACCCTAACACTCACCCTTTCTTTAGAGAGAGAGAGAGACATAAGGAGAAATGAGAAAAAGAAGGTCCACGCCCCTTTTTAAAATATCAGGTCTGCGACCGTCCGCTCAAGCAGACCCCCACCGCTCGAGCGGCCACACTCCAAAAAACCTTCTTCCACCTCACCGCTCGAGCGGTCAAGCCACTGCTCAAGCGGTCAACCCTGAGCTGTAATTCCCGCTTACTATGGCTCTAATTGAACCATACACGCACAACATGTCATCCAATTACATTTTTCTACAAAATTCCACCTTTGACTATCAGAAACGAACACATATAAACTCAAGTATAAACTTTCATGCATGGCTTACATTCCCAAACATCCCCATAGATCATGATATATGTGTTTTCGTAAATTAGCAAGAAAATAACAAAGGTCCGGGTCGCTACAAACATTATAAGCCGAAGCCCAATAGGAAACTAAAACCAACGATGGATGAATGCATGGCATGTGATTAGCAATTATATAAATACAACAACAAGAACACATTCTCCAAATTGATTATCATTGAAGTTCTAAAAACTTGTATTGATAAAATCCAATTCTCTCATAATTTTGAAAACAATAGAAGTAGGTTTTCATCACCATCAATTCTTAATCATTCAACCAAATGGATTTAGCTAGGTACTGAAATGCCACACTAGGCACCAACCAACAATTCTAAACTCTCATATGTTACCCTCGACCGAGCCAACTTAAGGCATCGATAAACAACTATAGGTTCCATAATTTGATGAGATAATCCTACTCCTTTACAGTTTTCAAAAGAAAATCGATGGGTAGGGCACCCACGCACTCCTTTACGGGGCTAACCCGATGGGTAGGACACTCAACCTTGTGCAAGTTTTCGATCTTTCATCGCAAAGTTAGTCAAACCCATGTTATCCACATCACATTGTCCCGGTATATTAACTAAATCATTATATTAACCAAAATACAATCATGTGAACAATTCTCAAATCACAAACAAATCAATTTTTGTGACTTTTCCATAAATTTTTCTCATTTTCAAAACTTGTTTTGAAATCGATGCCACAATCATATAAACAATTCCATTTATCCAACAAAAACACATTTCATGCTTTTTCATCACAAAGCTAGGTTTTATACTTAAAACAAATTTCATGAAATTTTAAGGATAGAAAAGCACGTAATCACATATACACTGCAATATTCAAAGAAGCACTAGAATCCTATATCGGGGAGTTAAAAACTCGAAAATCGATCAACCCAGAAATTCCTGATTCATTGAATCGAAACTTCGTTCGGTTACACACGTATCCCTCGTCGAGTAGAGTAATTCTTTGTTATACTCCAAGTCCTTAGCATCCAAAATGAAGAAGAAAGGTGAAAGGAGTTTTGGTCTTTAATGGAGGATGAGAGGGGAGAGAGTTAGGGGGAAGAGAGAGAGAGA
>JAULJZ010189447.1:0-42817 GCA_032270985.1 Heliamphora pulchella | reverse complement strand
CCCCCCCCCCCCCCCCCCCCCCCCAGAAGCATCCTTAAGAAGCTTTGGTCTCCACTCAAAGCATAGGTATAACCATTGTATCTATACATACACACCATCCACTTAAACCATATTAAATACATATGATCTCATGCATATATATATGTACGCATGAATACAATTAATATTTTACATTTATATTAATTTAAAATCTTATTTCCTCATGAGAATTACTAAATTTTAAAATTATCTCTGAATTAAATTTCTCAAGTCTCCACGTACACCGGTGGATCTAACAAAACCTGACATAGAATCATCGGGCCCATAGGTTGTAAGCCCATATGAAAAATCACATATGCCAAAAAAAAAGATTAATAACCAACACATGTCAAATGATCACATCATCATTTAATTAATTAATTAAAAACATAACCGGGTTTCGCAACCTTCCCCTTTTAAAAAATTTCGTTCCCAAAATTCGATATGCACTTAAGACGAAAACAAATTTGGGAATTTGGAACGGACCTCAGATTCATGCTCCCACGTGACCTCCTCAACCCCATAATGAAGCCACAACACTTTGACGTATGAAATTGTTCTTCCCCGCAAAACCTGCTCCTTATTATCCAAAATCTTTATCGGTGGTTTTTCATAGGAGATGTCCTCAATCCTCAATTCAGCCCAATCAAGCACATGTGGAGGATCTGGCTCATATTTTCGCAACATGAAAATATGAAGGATGTTGTGCACTGACGAGAGTTGTGGAGGCTGTAGGGTCAAATAATCGTTTGCCAAGTCTTAGACTTATTCATGGTAAGTATGTTACTCACCAAGCATCACTCATCATTCTAAATTAAAAATTTGGAATCGAACGGTCTCACCATAAAATACTTTTAAAATACTAAAATAGTAATTTGTTACGAAATTTGACAAGGGGATAGATATACATGTTAGACACAAGTTTTATGAAAGAAGTTAAGCTGTGGGAAGCACCTAAACAGGGGTAAAAATTCGTTAAACTAAAATGGTCCAAAAACAACGTTGTTTGGTAAAAATGACTTTTAGAAAAAATTGACCAGTCAAGTCACTCTAAATAAATTTTAAATGAAAGATAACTCGAAAATCTAGCTTTAGACATAAAGCTTGACCTGAGAGAATTTTTCTGGAATCTTATAAAAATTGGCAAAGTTGACTATTATTCTGCAACTTCAGCATAAAAGCATAAAAACTTTGTTTGGGGCACTTAAACACCTTTTTAGGTCCTACCAAAAATCACACATGCTAAAAATAATTTCAAGAAGCTCCAGTAAAGATAGGTTTAGAAAAAGGCACTGTTTGGTTTCTCTGAAAATTCGATTAATGCTTAAAAGAAACTTTTTCTTGATTTTTTTCAGTAAACTTGTTTTCTTTCTTATTTAACTTAGATTACGGGTCTATTTATGCAATACGAACTCAAAAATTAGAGAACTGAAGAGGCATAAAATATGTATTCAACATATTCATTTAATTCATGGAAGATAGAACAAACAACAAAGCGTAACAACAATCGATTTCGCATAGATATTTCATATTGACACTTTTCGAACCTTCTTGTTTCTAATATTGGTTTTAACTTCTTAGATTATATTAAATGTTGTAGAGAGGTGTTAGAAGAAAAGGTTAAAAAGGGTTTTTAGGAGTTCCTACCTTGGATTCTTGATCAAGGAAGTTTAAGACATAGCTTTAGCTTTACTGGGATGAACCTTCTTTCTTTTCTTCTCCCTTTTTTCTCCTTCTTCTTCTTCTTCTTCTTCTTCTTCTTCTTCCCAATAACTCACTCTCTCTCTAAACTCCCCAAAGTGGCCGAAATAGTGAGGAGCAAGGGGTGGAGTGGTAATCTTTATATATGCTCAAGGTGAGAGGTTTGTCTTCTCTTTTTGGTCATTAAAAGGATTTAAATAGTTTAAATTGTACATTAGATTATTAGGGTACTAAGACTAGGTACTTTAAATAGGAGGTTATTGATGATGATCTTGGGGGAAAATTATAATTGCATAAAATTCTTGCTGCTTAAAAATAGATTAAAGAGGTAAAAAAAGTATATAAAATATTTACGAAGATATTTTGGCTCAAAAGATGATTGGTGGACAGAATTTGTATATGCTATTATGAATCAATATTATAGCTCAAAAAATGATATATAAAAATATAATATGCATATCCTTATACAGAGAGTAATATAATAACATTTTCTACAATAAAAGTCATGAAAAGTACAAATCCCTTTGTTTGGCTAAAAACAAAATTCAAATGACTTATAAGTACAACTTTTCCTTAATTTATGAGATTTTGGTACCTTGTGGTGGGCTTAAGTGGTTGGCCACCTTTTCTCTTTCTTTTTTTTTTTTTTTTATAATTAAAAGCAAAATATTTTGTATTAGATCACATGGGTCAAAAGTTAGGCTAAAAGAATTAATTTTTGTTGGACTTAACTTAAACTTTGCTTGAGCTTGATCCAAATGTTTCTTTAAACTTTTGTGGGACTAAATTAAAGAATTTGGGCATTATTATTTGTTTTGGGCCTTGCGTGTGTTTGGGTTTTATTGAAGAAATGGGTCTTGATTATATTTGGGTTTTGGGCCAAACCTTTTATTTCTTCCTTAATTGGGCTTAAGAACTTGGACTATCAAACATTATAACTTTAAACTAACACTGGGCTTGGCCCATTCCAAATCTCGAGTTTAAGAAAACTCAAAGTTTAGGTTGGCCCTCCTCTAGAGATTTTTTTCTATAACTAATGAACTGATTAAATTCGATTCACATTTTCTTTACTATTGCCTTCAGGAATAGGGTTATTACACCACTGTCATCCCTCCTTGAGTGAGGGAAAGAAACTCTTCCCTATAGATGTCACGTCCCAAACTCTGGGCCACGTGAAACACCCATAAATAACCAAACATACACCCAACCCGAGAATACACTCTCAAAGTAAACCATACAAGCATTGTATATAAATGCCAAATGGCATACATTACAAGGCCCCAACGCAGAGAAACATGTTATAGCATGCATGATACAGATAGAAACAAAAAGAAAGACTATAACTCTTTCACCTCCTCTAGCACCTCCAGATCAACCAGCGTGACCAATACCTGAAGAAAAGCAAATCCCACACCGTGAGCCAACGCTCAAAAGAAACTAGATAAGCATGCAGTATAAACAAAATATGCTAGGAAATCAAAGTGCAGGTTTAGACTCTCTTTCAAGCCTTGAAAACAGTTTTCACATGCAAACGAAAAAGCGAGGATACAACCATGTTTTTGACTCACTCACAGGAGCCCTGAAAACGGTTGAAAAATAAATTTTAGATCGCGATTCACACGACTCTTAAAAATAATTTGAAAACTGATCTATCCGTCCCACAATGTAGTTCATGCAATCCATGTATCTTCTCGAATTTTTACCGATGGACCGTAGCCCCCATCAATGCATCTTTATAGACTTTCACCGAGGGACCGTAGCCCTATCGAACACCTCTTTGCGGACTTGCACCGAGGGATCGTAAGCCTATCAAACGCCACTTTATGGACTTTAATCGAAGGGTCGTAAGTCTAACATAATCACCGTCTGCCAAAGCTTACATAACCATTTATCTCATTCCATACACCTATGCATAACCTAGTAAGGATTTAAATGCATAAAATCACGTACTATCACTACGTTCTGCAAATCACGTCACATGCTACACACGCGACTCACACAACATGCACCACATGCGTCCGCTCCTTAGAGCCCACATACATGCCTATAAAACACTGAGTTTTAAAGTATAAACCACGTTACACGTAACGATATCAAAATCATGTAATTCACTTACATATCCATGCATAAACAAACTGGAGTTATAAATGCACATAACCAGTTATAAATGCACACAGCCAGATATAACCCCACATCGTGACGCCACCCGTCAAACCCGGCATCCGCTCACAGGGACAACCAACAACTCACAGCACTAAACCTAAACCGAAGGCTAACGCTAAATCCCTCAAACCACGAGGTTACAAACACCCCATTTTTCCTCAAAAGGATCAAAGGCCCTAACCTACTCCGTATGCAACCACAACGCACTCAACCGTGCCCCAACAACCCACATCTACCATACCCGTCGTACCCGAGAACGACACCTAAACAAACACCGAAGCAACGACACAACCAACCGAACCCCAAAAGGAATCCACATGTATTTGCATCGACTAATTTTCATAAATTAATCAATTGAATACCATAGGACGCCAATCAGAAACCAAGAAACCAACCAAAACCATAAACACAACACTGCCCAGGTTCGGTCGACCGAACCCCTTAGTCCAGTCGACTGAACAACACACTGAAAAACCACCAAAATGCCTCACGCTCGGTTCAGTCGACCGAACCCCAAAAACCAAGAACCAGTCGACTGAACCTATGAGTTCAGTCGACCGAACTCACCCAGAAACCGTTTTTAAGCTACGGGTTCAGCCCTCCAAACCTCAAATCAAAGCCTCCAAACTCCAAATCAACACCCGTGAACATTCACACGCCTAGGCCTAACACCAAGACCTCAAAAGAAACTCTCAATACCCGATTCCATCCACGAAATCGACGAAAAATAGGTTTTAAACCCAAAAATCTAACTTGATTCAAACTCAGATCTACAACAAACCAACTGGTAAAAAGACACCCGATTGCCCATAGCACCCTTATAAAATGTACAGGTCTAGAATCCTACCTCGGTGAGTTAAAAATTTGACGCCTCGAACCACGTGCAAAATCAAGCTTCGTCGGAATCAAAATCTAACCGGATGGTTGCATAGCCCGCCGTGCCAATACCAAGAATCCGCTGTTGGATCGTTGAAAACCTAGCCCTTGTCCCCCGAGAACTTAGAGAGAAGGCAGAGAAAAAACAAGAAGCATGTTGGAGAAGTTTTGAAAAATATCTTTATGAAAATATCTAACTCCAGATATTTATAAGCTTCTAAAATATCTTTTTTTTTAATTTTTCAAAATTCGCGCCACAACGACCCACGGCCCCGGGAACCTACCCCGCATGCATATCTAAACCTGATCATGCATCAAAAGCAGTAAAATTATGCTCAAACGAAAACACGCAACGCGCGTCCCAAAACGCCGAAAAAAGAAAACGGGTCAGGGTCTCACAACTCTACCCTCCTTAAAGGAATTTTACCCCCGAAATTCAACTCAAGGTCAAACAACCAACCGTCGATCGCAATCGACACAGGCACACGAGATGGCTAGCCAAACTATTCTTAGGATATAGTCAAACGAGGTCAGACATCCTAAACATTGGCTAACTATCTCAAAGACACGGGATCTACAACTCTCCCAATCTCACATCATCCTTAACCGTTGCTTCAACACAGCACACCACTAACTCCCAACAGATGCAATAAAGAAACTGGCCCAAAGCCTGCAGACTCAGAAAGTACCTTTGCTCGCTGAAGGCATATCTACATCATCCGGCACAACTGGTGCCCTCGAAGAACTAGGAGCTATAAGAGAATAGGCTCGAGGCAACCCTACTCTGTCCTGTCTACCAGAACTCGGCGCGGTCGGTTGCCGTACCGACTGAACTGATGTACTCCCACCTACCATTCGAGAAGTCTGAACTGCAGGATACTACTGTCTGTCCTGCACATACGAACCCTTTGGCGTGCCCACTGCACTTGGTGTACTCTCCCTCTGGGGACAGTTCCTGCGAATATGTCCATGCTGGCCACACATCCATAGCAAATATGTTCCCTCTCCTGTGACTGACTCCATGAACCCTGGGACTGCCACAGCTGCGGGCACTCTGACACACGATGCCCCGGCTGCCTGCACTGATAACAAATCAACTCCCTCTGCTCTGGCCTCCCAGATGAAGCCACTGATGGTGCTGGTGCTGAAAACTGCTGTGGTAACCAAGATGGGTGAAAGCTAGGACCAGAGGACCGCTTCCTCTTGCTGGAATGCCCACCAGTCAGCACCTCTGTGCCACCCTGTGAAGTCCTAGTCTCCCTGAAAGCTCGAATCTCGGTTATAGTGTTCTCCACCCTCGCTGCTGCCTCTACCAGCTCTGTGAACACCCGAAGTCCCAGTGCAACCACACACTCCTTGATCGCCGGCCTCAAGCCTCGCTCAAACCTCATAGATCGCAGCTCATCTGTGCTCACCAACTCTGAAGCAAACCGGGATAGGCTCGTAAACCTAGCCTCATACTGCAAGTTGTCCATGGCCCCCTAGGTAAGAGTATAGAACTCCTCCCTGTACAAATCCCTCTATGAAGCCAGGAAGTATTTCTCTAGAAATACTTCTGTAAAGGCCGCCCAGGTGACTCCCACTATGGTCCTGGCATACTTCCACCACGCGTGAGCAGCACCCCTCAACTGGAAGGTAGCAAAAGATACCCGCAACTCATCCACCACAATCTCCAGCCAACTTTATCACTACAATAGGATCAGAATCCCCAGCAAAGGTAGGCGGATCCATACGCCTGAACTCCTGCATCACTACTGTAGCCCTCGCCTCAAGTACTCTCTCTCTCTCCCGACCGATCTCACCTCTAACAGTCTCAACCAACTGTCCGATGGAGCCTACCAGCACACGCACCAACTCTACCATGTCAATAGGTCCTTGGGGAGCATTAGCATCCCTAGCATCAGGGATAGGAACATCCCCTTGGCCAATAGCACGGCCACAGCCTCGACCACCGCCTCGCCCTCGTCTTGTAGACATTGCGTCTATAAGAAAGAAAACAACACATGAGACGCAGCACATAGCATGAATGAATATGTTTAACCACATAAGCATGCTAACACATAGCCACATAATTTCATGCAAAATAACACCACATACCGAGGAGAACCAACAAGAATGATACATCAATCTGGATAACCTACTCAGATTCCCTGCTAGAAATCACGTCAACTAAATGCGATTTTAACTTGACTCCAAAGTTTGTTAATCCAAACGCCCAAAGGCAGGACTATCACTCCTAAGATTCAACCCCCATGCTCACATATACATATCATTCACGTATGACCCGCATGCTATCACGTACATGTTATCAAAGCATCTAAACACATGCAGTCAAGGACACACAATCAACCTCACACGGTGATGCAACCTCTTTCCACGGCTCTTAGGTATTCGAACCTAGAGCTCTGATACCAAGCTGCCATACCCCAAACTTTGGGCCACGTGAAACACCCATAAACAACCAAATATACACCCAACCTGAGAATACACTCTCAAAGTAAACCATACATGCATTGTATATAAATGCCAAACGACATACATTACAAGGCCCCAACGCCGAGAAACATGTTATAGCATACATGATACAGATAGAAACAAAAAGGAAGACTATAACTCTTCCACCTCCTCCGGCATCTCTAGATCAACCAGCGTGACCGGTACCTAAAGAAAAGCAAATCCCACAGCATGAGCCAAGGCTCAGCAGAAACAAGACAAGCATGCAGTATAAACAAAACATGCTAGGAAATCGAAGTGCAGGTTTAGACTCCCTTTCAAGTCTTAAAAATAGTTTTCACATGCAAACGGGAAAGCGAGGATACAACCATGTTTTTGACTCACTCACAGGAGCCCTAAAAATAGTTGAAAAAACGTTTTTAGATCCCGATTCACACGACTCTTAAAAATAATTTAAAAACTGGTCTATCCATCCCACAATGCAGTTCATGCAATCCATGTATCTTCTCGAATTTTCACCGATGGACCGTAGCCCCCATCAATGCATCTTTACGGACTTTCACCAAGGGACCGTAGCCCTATCGAATACCTCTTTACGGACTTGTACTGAGGGACTGTAGCCCTATCAAACGCCTCCTACGGACTTTAACCGAAGGGTCGTAACCCTAACGTAATCACCGTCGACCAGAGCTAACATAACCATTTATCTCATTCCATACACCTATGCATAACCTAATAAGGACTTAAATGCATAAAACCACATACTATCACTACGTTCTGCAAACCACGTCACATGCTACACACGCAACTCACACAACATGTACCACATGCATCCGCTCCTTAGAGCCCATATACATGCCTATAAAACACGGAGTTTTAAAACATAAACCACGTTACATGTAACGATATCAAAGCCATGTAATTCACTTACATATCCATGCATAAACAAACTAGAGTTATAAATGCACATAACCAGTTATAAATGCACACAACCAGAAATAACTCCACATCGTGATGCCACCCATCAAACCCGACATCCGCTCACAGGGACAACCAATAACTCACAACACTAAGCCTAAACTGAAGGCTAACGCTAAACCCCTTAAACCACGAGGTTACAAACACCCCCTTTTTCCTCAAAAGGATTAAGAGCCCTATCCAGCTCCGTATTCAACCACAACGCACTCAACCGTGCCCTAACAACCACATCTACCATACTCGTCGTACCCGAGGACGACACCTAAGCAAAGACCGAAGCCACGACACAACCAACCGAACCCCAAAAGGAATCTATAGGTATTTGAATCGACTAATTCCCATAAATTTATCAATTGAATACCATAGGACGCCAATCGAAAACTAAGAAACCAACCAAAACCATAAACACAACATTGCCCAGGTACGATCGATCGAAACCCTCAGTCCATTCGACTGAACAACACACTGGAAAACCACCAAAACGCCTCGCGCACGGTTCAGTCTACCGAACCCCAAAAACCAAGATCCAGTCGACTGAACCAATGAGTACAGTCGACCGAACTCACCCAGAAACCATTTTTAAGCTACGGGTTCAGCACTCCAAACCTCAAGTCGAAGCCTCTAAACTCCAAATTAACACCCGTGAACATCCACACGCCTAAGCCTAACACCAGCACCTCAAAAGAAACTCCCGATACCCGATTCCATCCAGGAAATCGACGAAAAATAGGTTTTAAACCCCAAAATCCAACTTGATTCAAACTCAGATCTACAACAAACCAACCGGTAAAAAGACACCCGATTACCCATAGCACCCTTATAAAACATACAGGCCTAGAATCCTACCTCGATGAGTTAAAAACTTGACGCCTCGAACCACATGAAAAATCGAGTTTCGCCAAAATCAAAATCTGATCGGATGGTTCGTAACCCACCGTGCCAATAGTAAGGATCCGCTGTTGGATCGTTGAAAACCGAGCCCCGGGCCCCCGAGAACTTAGAGAGAAGGCAGAGAGAAAACATAAAGCTTGTTGGAGAAGTTCTGGAAAATATCTTCATGAAAATATCTAACTCCAAATATTTATAGGCCTCCAAAATATCTTTTTTTTTTTTTGAAATTTTTCAAAATTTGCGCCACAACGGCCCACGGCCCCGAAAACCTACCCCACATGCATATCTAAGCTCGATCATGCATCAAAAATAATGAAAACATGCTCAAACGAAAACACGCAAGGCGTGTCCGAAAACGCCAAAAAAAAAAAACGGGTCAGGGTCTCATAATAGACTTCCTTTGATGATTCTAGAAAGTACTTCTTAAGAAACTTCTTCGTGAACGTGGCCCAAGTGCCCTCAACTGTAGTCCTTGGAAACTTCCACCACTCATGGGCATCCCCTCGAAGTTGAAAAGCCGAAAAAGCCACTCTCAAATCATCTTCCATAATTTTTAGGGTATCGAGGATTCAAGTAATGATCTCCAGCCACTCTGTGGCAACCTTAGGATCTGGGTCTCTGGTAAACGTTTGAGGGTCTATGTGACCCCCTGTCTTTCGGGCACGTAAGGACATATATAATTATAATTAAGAAAAATATTCTAGCCATTCATTCATAGTTACATGAAATAAATACTACATCATTAAGAGTTTAGAGTCGTTCAAACTACATAGAAATTACAGTTTCACCAAAAGATTCAACAAAAATTACAATGCGCCCGTGAAAACTGAGCAAAAAGAACAAAAAGGGTGAACTTCAAATTCTTCAATTTGCGTTGTCGGGGTCAGCTAGCTCTTGCATGTGAGACCCGATTCCGTTTTAATTTCGTGATGTTTATTCAACACGTTGTTTATTGTTTTAATATCTTATAATATCATGTTTATATGTGTTTTATGCATGTTCGAGCTTTGACATGCATGTTGGGTTGGATCCTTGGATCGTTAGGTGTTGTGGAGCAAAGTTGGAAAACTTTCGGGGGGCCCTATAAATATCAAAAAACTTTTGGGGGGCCCGATAAATATCAGCTCCTGGCTAGATATTTTGAGACCTTTGACTTGCTAGCTAAGTTTCTTGTCTTTAAAAACAAAACCTCCACCTTCTCTCTAATTTTTTGGTGGGCCCGAGCTTGGTTTTTGGCGTTTAAATAGCAAATTCTTGTTATCCGTGCCAGGGGCTTCGCATTTATCCGAACAAAATCGCATTTTAGGCGACTTTCTTTTCTCATTGGTGTTCAAGCATTGAGTTTTTAACTCAACGAGGTAGGATCTTAGACTCTCATGTCTTAAAGGGGTGCTACATGGAATTTTATACATTTTTACCGTCTTAAAATGCATGTATGGTTGATTTATGTTCTTAAACCATGTTTGGTTGGACGAAAAGGCTTTTAAAGTATTTTTACAGTTTATTTTTGAAGTTATTGGACTTGTGTGTGTCCATGATTTTCTAAAAGGTAAGTTTATTTGGTTTGATTTGGGCCTGTACAGGGGGCTGTGAATCATTTTTCGTCGGCTAGGGCTTTTTCCTGAACATTCAGTCGACTGAAGTGGGTGATTCAATCGACCGAATTGCCTGAGAGAGGGTTCAGTCGACTGAAGTGTGTAACTCAGTCGACCAACCTGGGACTTTGGGAAATTCTTGAATTCCAGTAGCCATTTTTCAGTCGACTGGATGGTGGTCTTCAGTCGACTAACCTTATGTTGGGGGTACTCTTTTTCTTGCAGGTTGTGATGTGGCCTTGGAAGTTTCTTTTTATTTTTGTTGTCATTCTTCAGGGATGACGGTGCATTAGTTGGGGCTGCAGTCCTTCAATGAAAGCCCGTAAAGATGCATTAGTTGGGGCTGCGATCCTACGGTGAAAGCCCGTGAAGATTCATGCATAATGAGGGGCTGTGATCCTGCGGTGAAAGCTCGTGAAGATGCATGTGTTTTTTTTCATAAAATCGTTCTTTTTTTTGGGCTCGTGTGAGCCGGGCCATGCATATTATTCTGCTAGCATGTTTTGCTTTTATTTCATGTTTAGTCTGTTTTCTACTGGACTTTAGCTCACAGTGTGGGATTTGAAAACCTTTTTCAGGTGTTTTTGATTAGCAGGTTAATCTGGAGGGGCCAGAAGGGGCGGAAGATCTTTTAGTCTTCCTTTTGTTTCTTTTTGGATCATGTAATGACTGACATGTTTTATGGTTTGGAACCGTGTGTTGTAAGCCTAGTGAAATTTATATTTAATGCATGTATGTCCTTTTTATCTTGAGAATGAAACATCGAGTTAGGTGATGTTTTCTGCTTTAGTATGGTTTTTATCCTTTCAATAAATGATCATGTCTCGTGGGAGGATTTTGATTTACGTTCTAACGGGTTTTTCTTTGGCATGGCTTGCCTTGTGAGATTTCAAAATGTGGGAAAATGTTTAAGTTTTGAAAAGGTTCTAGCTTTCGTTTTGATGTTGCGATGTTGACCCGTTCGTGCGGTCGATTTTGGTGGATCGATGTATCCCAAAATGATTGTTTATTGGGCTTTCTCGTGACTCGGGTTTGGGGTATTATAAATGGTATCAGAGCTCTAGGTTTGAATACCAAAGAGTCTTGAAAAGAGGGTGCATCACCTTGTGAGGTTGATTGCGTATGCTTGATTATATGTATTTAGATGTTTCGATAACATGAGCATGATAACTTGTTGAGTATGAGGATGTTGTGTATACATGAGCATAGGGATTGGACCTTAGGATTGATTAGTCTTGCCTTCAGGCGTTTGGATTAACAAATTTGAAAGCCAAGTTAGAAATGCATTTGGCCGACGTATTTTTTAGCAAAGAATCTAAGTTATCTAAATTAACGTGTTACTCTTGTCAGTTCTCCTCGGTATGTGAGACGTGTTTGCACGATCATTTATGGCTGAGTGTTAGCATGATTATGTAGTTAATGTTTATGTTAATGCGACATGCTGCATCTTATGTTCTATATTCCTTTCGTATAGAAGTGATGTCTACGCGAAGAGGACGAGGACGAGGCCGTGGCCGTGGCCGTGATTTGGACCAAGAGGATATGCCAATCCATGAAGCTAGGGATGCAAATGCTCCCCAAGGACCAATAGATGCGATAGAGTTGTTGTGTAAGATGGTAAGCTCCATCCGTCAACTAGCTGAGACTGCTAGGGGAGAGAGAGAGAGAGAGAGTGCTCGTGCCGAAGGCGACTGTTGCAATGCGAGAGTTTTGGTGTCTTGGCCCTCCTACCTTCGCTGGGGATCCCGATCCCACGGTTACTACAAAATGGTTGGAACTCGTGACCTAGATTATAGATACACCACAAATAGTTGAGGAAGATTTGAGGGTTTTTTTTTGCTGCCTTCTAGCTGAGAGGTGACACCCATGAGTGGTGGAAATATGCCAAGAATACTATGGAGGGCACTGTTGGAGGCAAGACTGCCAAAATCTTTATTTTTGCAAACGATTAACGAAAAAATTAACTGGATGGGAAAACACCAAAACTGGATCTAGATAAAACTTTTGATGACAAACGATCAAAATAAAACCCGTGCATACGAAGTTAATTTAGAAAAATACCCTTTTACCGGTCGAATCTTTAACTATGATTTGAATCTGAGTTGAAACTCCTATCATATCTTCTACTGTATTCTCTTATGCAATTCTTGAATGTAGGGTGGGCTACAATCTATCAAGAATGCGTACCGGCAGAACCTGGACAGCTTTAATCTTAGAAGACAGGTTATGAAACTGGTTCAGCCTACCTGCATATTTATAAGGTTACAGTAGAAACTTGAAGAGTAATTATGAGTAATACTTCCAGTAGAACACAGACACGTATCAGCGGTTTCCACAATTAATCAAATCTCAAAGCGGTATCTGCAATTATGGAAAACTAATAGCAGTTTCTGCAATTTTCATAAAACACTAAATTACAGTTCACACCACTAAAGAACTATAATTGCACTCTAACCCATAATCTCAACACCATCTAGCATTGAGTTCCTGTTATTAAATGCTTTCCATTTCTCCCCACGTTAAGATTTTCGATACCCGTCAATTAAATTTAATTACTAACAATTTAATTTAATCGACATCTTGGTATTTCTTAAATCCTTTCGCTTAATTTATTTGACCGCCGGATAATTAAATCCACCTGTAAGGTTTGGTCCGGTCAAAACTTATAAACTTCTTTAAGGAGGTATCATCAATTCTAATCTTTTGAGACGTGGATTCCGTCAATAATTAATATTTACCATATAAATAATACCGCTATCCAACTCACTGGGAATATAGACCCATATAAGATCGCACCTTCTAATGAATCAAAATAATGAATATTAAATATATACAAATCAATAATTATTTCAAGATTAAAAGAATAAGCACTATTCATAATAATCTTAGCATAAAATTAATTAATATAAAATTAATATATAATTAGTATAAAATTAATTACCTCAAATGTTCTGTTCAATACACACAAAGTATACTAGCACAGAGAGTCGGAACAATAGATGATGCTATTATCTGTTCTCCGTAACCAAGACAGGCCTATTAAAACTCTATGCTACAGTCGTACCGATGGTATGTCCATTTCCATCTAAACTGTGAATATAAAACTTATCTTTCGCAAAACCTAAAATCTGATCTTCTGTGTGCAAACCGTACTTTACACACCAGATTAAATACTATATAGAATATTAGATATCCATGTATAACAAAAAAATGATATACATACATTACTCATAAAGATTCTCATAAAATAAAAAATTAATTTTATTAAAACAAAATTAAACACTAAAACATAGTTTTCATATACCAACCCTAACAATCTCCCACTTATACTCAAAATTATGCTGCCATACATCTGACTCTCATGCCCTCTGCATGTCTATCAAAAGTCTTAGTCGGTAAACTCTTTGTAATGGATCTGAATGGTTGTCTCCTGATGTAAGATCTATGTCTAACTGAAAATCTGAGTCTGTGTACTCCAAAGGTACTAGACTGTCTGCCTAGTAAACTAACATATAATCTTTAATTCTTTTCAAGTACTTGATTATATACATTACCGTAGTCCAATGCTCCTGTCCTGGGTTAGACTAATATCTGCTAACCACACCAACGGAAAAACATTTGTCGGGTCTAGTGCAAAGCATAGCATACATGAGGCTTCCGACTGCCGAAGCATTAGGAACCGCTTTCATCTTCTCTATCTCATCAAGTATCTTAGGACACTGATCCTTGAATAGAGTGATTCCATGTCTGAAAGTAGATGTCGGGTCTAGTGCAGAGCATAGCATACATTAGGCTTCCTACTGCCGAAGCATAAGAAACTGCCTTCATCTTCTCTATCTCATCAAGTGTCTTAGGACACTAATCCTTGGATAGAGTGATTCCATGCCTGAAAGGGGAAAACTTTTTCTTGAAATCCTGTATGCGAAAATGAGCAAGGATATCATCGATATACTTTGCTTGTGATAAACCCAAGATCCTTTATTTTCGATCTTGCACAAGTTTAATCTCAAGGATGTGACTAGATTTTTCCAAGTCCTTCATATCGAACTGCCGAGATAATCATTCTTTAACCTTAGATAATGCCCTCACATCGTTTCGATGAGCAAGATATCGTCTACATAAAGTACTAGGAAGATCACCACGCTTCCATCACACTTCTTGTACACACAGGACTCATCCAAACATTGATTAAAACTATAAGACTTAATGGCTTGATCAAATCGAGTGTTCCAAGACCTCGATGCCTGCTTAAGTCCATAAATGGATTTCTTAAGCTTACACAACATGTGTTTTTAACCATTTGCAATGAATCTGTCTGGTTGTATCATATAGATACACTCATCAAGACTTTTATTCAGGAAAGCTATCTTGGCATCCATTTACCAGATTTTGTAATCGAAATGAGTAGTAATAGATAAGAGAATCTGGATAGTTTTAAGCATGACTACCGACGAAAAGGTTTTCTCATAATCGATCCCTTCATTCTAGGTGAACCATTTAGCAACAAGCCTAACTTTAAAGATTTTAACCTTCTCGTCTGCTCCTCTATTTCTCTTGTAGATCTACTTGCATCCAATAGATTTTACCCCTTCGGGTGGTTCTACAAGTTTTCAGACCTGATTGTAATACATAGATTCCATCTCTGAATTCATAGCCTTTTGCTAAAGATTTGTATCTTTGTCCTGAAGTGCTTTATTGTAGTTACAGGAATTGGTATCTAGTTCTGTCGGGATCTTGTCAAAAAACTTTTCCAATAATATATACCGATCAGGTTGATGAATAACGCTCCCAATACGACGAGGCACTACCTATGTCTGTGTACTAACAGTAACACACTGTGCAGAATCTGAACCCTGTGCATCAGCACCCTGTTCTTGATTTGTACATGTCTTGACAATCCTCTCACTACGACAAGGTAATGAAATATCAGTGACTTGTTCTTCCGTTCTACTGGTATTTTCTCTTAGTTCTTCTAGAATAATCTTGCTATTGGGCCTGTGGTTCATAATATAATTTTTTTTTCAAGAATCGGGTATTGGTGCTAACAATGACCTTTTGATCCTTAAGATTATAAAATAGACCACCCTTCGTTCCTTTGGGATACCCTATAAATAAATAAACTTCTATACTCGGTTCCAATTTAACCGCGTTTTCTTTCAACACATGTGCTGGACACCCCTAAATCTGAATGTGTTTCAGACTAAGCTTATGCTCGGTCCACAATTCTGTGGGAGTAGAAGGTTCTGACTTAGAAGGTACCAAGATCAGAATGTAAGTCACTGTCTCTAAAGCGAGTCCCCAAAATAAATCGGATAAACCTGAATAACTCATCATAGACCTTACCATCTCCATAAGAGTCGTATTTATTCTTTCTGCTATACTATTCTTCTGCAGAGTGCCAGGTGCAGTCAACTGGGATGTAATCTCCTCTGATGACAAGTAGTCCTTAAACTCTCTAAAGAGGTATTTCCCACTACGGTCGGATTGTAGTGATTTGATAGTTTTACCCAGACGCTTCTCTGCCTCCGCTTGGAATTCTTTGAATTTTTACAATGTATCAAGTAAATGTATCTATACTTTGAGTAGTCATCAATGAAATTGACGAAATACTCAAAGCCATCTCTAACCCAAATTGTCATAGGACCACACACATCAGACTGAACCAGCTCCAACGGTTCTTTAACTCTATAGCCTTTGGCTAAAAAGGGCCTCTTGGTCATTTTACCCTCTAAGCAAGATTCACAGATTGGAAGTGCCTCCACTTCCAATGAACTCAAAGGTCCATCAGCTACCAGTCTGTTTATCCTTTTTAGATTAATATGACCTAAGCGTAAGTGCCAAAGAAACGTTTAGTTCATTAAAGAAGAAAACTTTCTCTTATATGGTAAATTAGATGTGTTATTCAATTCAGTTAGTTGCAGTGTAGGAGAAATAGGAGTCATGACATAAAGATCATCCACTAATGTACCAGAGCAGATAACCCGTTTATTATCCTTAATAACCACAGAGTTATTAAAATAAACTAAATATCTGTCTTTAACCAGTATAAAAATGAAAACTAAGTTTCTTCTAATGGAAGGTACATAAAGACAATCTCTCAATATTAAAACTCGATCTATACCAAAACTAATAGTGACATCTCCCACTGCAACTGCTGTTACCTTTGTATTATTGCCCATATGCAAGTATATCTTCTCTTCACTGAGTCGTCGGGTTTCCTGGAACCCCTGCAACGAATTGCAGATATGATTAGTTTCTCCCGTACCTACACACCAGGTACCGATAGATAACACCGATAAACATGTTTTCACAAATAGTGAACATAAATTATCCTGTTTGTTCTGTCTTCTGAGAAATACTAGACATAACTTTTTTCAATGCCGTGTTTGGTTGCAGTGAAAACATCAGCCTTTTTGCTTTTTCACACCAGTCCGTGGCCCACTAACTACCCTAGAAATCGTGTATTCCTATTTTTTAACCTTTTTTTCATGCCTTTCGGCCCCAAGAAATAACCTTTTTCAGAAACAAACACATTTTCTAGTATTGAAGGAATACGATTGGTAGTTAATGCTATATCCAAATTACATTTCCAATCAACAAAATTCGGTCCCGTAAGTTTGTTTTTTTTAGTATTAAAACGAGTGGGTTGAAAACCATTTTAGTCCTGAGAATCACATAATTAAAAAATCATTAATTATGATGAGCAAAATTTTGAATTTATTTTAATTTAGTTCCTTCTACCATTTTAAAATTAATTCGCCAGCAGCCTGGTAATCTGAGAATAGTATGCCTCAATGGAAGGACGTCTACTATCTTTCATAAGTCCAGACAAGCCAATTCCTTTTAATTTTACTATATAGGCATCGGACTATACCAAGAAAAATTAAATAACTGACATAGTTTCGGTCCAGAATATAATAACAGTGATTCAGATGGAGAGAATACTATTATATACAGTTAAGCATTAACCATCACCTAATCCCAAATCCCTCGCTTCGCAATAAACCCTTCAGATAGAGAAATGATCCACACTAACAATTATCCAAAATTATCCCTAAAAGAGATTTGTACTAGTAATACCGCAATTAATCTGTCCGATGGGGAGGAAGGCCTTACTGCCAACACGCAGGGTTTAATTGTATCGCCTACAAACTGATGATGAAGACCGTGGGATTTATCTGTGAATAAATTTTCTCTCCCACTTAGATTTTTAAAATATTTTTAAAAGAGTTATAAAAATTCGTTTAATTAAAATAAATTTATTAATTTTGAAAAACACACGATCTGAAAGAAACAAACATCTTCCTGTGTACACGACTTTAAAGATTCTGGTTTATCAAATCATCTTTTTCGTGTTTAAAAGCGTAACAAATAAAATTTAATAAATGCACAGTTTTTCCTTCAGCTTTTCAGCTAAGGTAGTGATTAAAGGCACTTATTTATTTTATTTTCCGTTCCATATTTTTTGAAAAATAATAATTTATTTCGATTAAATATTTTTTTATTTAATTAATTCAAAATATGAAATTAATTCTCACGATTTTTCAAGATATTCGATTTTATGAAAAATCATCTTAAACGTGATATTTTGTAAAAAAAATAAAATATCTAGAACTTTTCCATTGAATTAAAATTAATTAATTAAAAAAAATTAATTATATTTTTCATTACAAAATATTTTAATTAAAATCAAATTTTTGAATTAATTAAATTAACAAGATAAATAAAACAAATATATAATCATCCACCCAATTCATATATATATAAACACGATGCATATATTTCGATTTTACGATCCAAGTGAAACAATGAAGCGTTTCAGTCTCCCGAATAGGATAAGCTGTAATTATCCTCTTTTATCTCTGATTTCTGTGTCCTGATTGCATCAAACTTTTCTAATACTATATGATATATTAATATATATCAAATCAATCCTGCGTCTATCAGAAAATCAATACAAAGCAGCCCCGAGAGAGAGAAAATAGCTGGCTACCACCAGCCACCACCGATGCTACCTTGCCGCCGCCTTTAGGCGACTCCTGCTGCCTCATCCAAGCTCCATTTTTTATGAGCTTTATATCGTTGGAAAGCTCTTGAAATATGAAATTTTTCTGTCAAAAAATCTGCTGGAAAACTACCCAAAAAATGGCCGAAAAAATTGCCCGAACCACAAAAAAACGCTGCGGGCCGCAACAGCACTGTGCCACCAACTTCCCGTGGCATTTTCGGCCTCTTTCCGAACTCCGTTTTAGACGTATTTTATACCGAAAGAAAGATCTCAAAAAGTACTATTTTTCTACAAAATAATCTACCCAAAAATACCCCAAAAAACTGTCAAAAAAACTGCCCAAAGCTGTTGTCGCCGCACTCCAGCGCCACAGCCTAGAACCGCCAACTTCCCGAGGCCGTTTCGGTCTCATCCGAACTCCGTTTTTACGTTCTTTATACCATTGAAAAGTTCTTGAAATGTAAAATCTTTTTGTCAAAAAATTGCCCAAAAACAACCCAGAAAACCGTCGAAAAACTGCCTTGAAGCTGCTGTCGCCGACCACTAGCGCCGCCGCCTTTAATCGCCGTTCGTTTGGGCTTTTTCTAGTGCTTCTTTAATGCTGGTCTTTTGTGCAAAAATAGTTTGAATTTACAACCACACGATACTTTGAAGAACGCCTCAAAAACAGTGCCAAAATAGCCCCGAAACAACCCCCGAACCTTGCCGCCTATTTGGGTTGCGATTTTGGTTCAATTTTTTTTTTGACAATATTTTGAGGTATATTTTATTACTATTTTATGTTTAAAAAATTATCCAAAAAATAGTCCCAAAAAAGGCCCAAAAAATCATCAAAATCGCCTCCGAACCGCCGCCGACATAGCCGCCGAAATCGGGCTATTTTGATGATTTTTTCTCGCTGTTTTTAACTTTTTTTATGTTGTTTTTTATACATAAATACCGCAAAAAATTCACCAGAAAAAATTGTTTAAAATCATTAAAAACTTGTCGCGATCCGTGGCCCATAAAATCCCGAACCACCGCCTGTGCTGCTTTCATTCTTCGTGTTCTAGGATATGTTCAACCTGTTCTTAAATAATCTAAACAAATATTTAAAAATATAAAACTAACTATTACATCGATCCTATGTCTCGAAAGGTCACATTCAATCTATCATGATCAACCCCCATGATTAAAAAAAAATCATCATTCACAAACTATTCAATCAAATATGAATTAATGACGATCATAAAATCAGGATTAGAACGCCTGCAAAACAAAGTAACCAACAGTTCTAAAACTACCCGACCCCGATAACTGAAAACAAAAAACAAAACGGCTCTGATCCAATTGTTGGAGGCAAGACTGCCAAAATTTTTGTTTTTACAAACGATTAATGAAAAATATTAATTGGGTGGGCAAACGCCAAAACTGGCTCCAGATAAAAATTCTGATGACGAACGATCAAAATAAAACCCGTGCATCCGAAGTTAATTTAGAGAAATACATTTTTACTGGTCGAATCTTCAACTACGATTTAAATCCGAGTTGAAGCTCTTATCAGATCTTCTACTGTATTTTCTTATGCGATTCTTGAATGTAGGGTGGGTTACAATCTATCAAGAATGCGTACCGGCAGAACCTAGATAGCTTCAATCTTAGAAGACAAGTTATGAAACTGGTTCAGTTTACCCGCATATTTATAAGGCTACAGCAAGGACTTGGGGAGTAATTATGAGTAAGACTTTCAGTGGAACACAGACACGTATCAGCGATTTTTGCAATTAAGCAAACATTATAACGGTATCTGTAATTATGGAAAACTAGCAGCGATCTCTGTAATTTCCATAAAACACTGAATTACAGTTCACGCCACTAAAGAATTATAATTGCACTCTGACCCATAATCTCAAAATCATCTAACATTGAGCTCCTTTTATTAAATACTTACCATTTCTCCCTACGTTATAATTCTCGATACTCGCGAATTAAATTCAATTACTGATAATTTAATTTAATCGGCATCTTGGTATTCTTTAAGCTCTTCTGCTTAACTTATTTGAACGCCGGATAATCAAATTCACTTGCAGGGTTTGGCCCGGTCAAAACATATAAGCTTCCTTAAGGGGGTATCGTCAATCTCAATTTTTCGAAACGTAGATTCCATCAATAATTAATATTTGCCATATAAATAATACCGCTATCCAACTCACCAGAAATATAGATCCATATAAGATCGCACCCTCTAATGAACCAAAACAACGAATATTAAATATATATACAAATCAATAATTATTTCAGGATTAAGAGGATAAACACTATTTATAGTAACCTTGGGGTGTGAATTAATTGATATAGTCAGTATAAAATTAATTACTCCAAATGACCCGTTCAATACACACAAAGTATACTAGCATAGAGAGTCGGAATAATAGACGACGCTATTATCTGTTTCCCGTAACTAAGACAGGCCTACTAAAACTCTGTGCTACAGTCGTACCGATGGTATGTCCATTTTCGTCTAAATTGTTAACATAAAACTTATATTCTGTAAGAACCTAAAATCTAATCTTCAGTGTGCAAGCCGTACTCTACACACCATATTAAATATTATATAGAATATTAGATATCCATCCATAACAAAGAAATAATATACATACATTGCTCATAAAGATT
Organism: Heliamphora pulchella; assembly: GCA_032270985.1. Classification (NCBI taxonomy): domain Eukaryota; kingdom Viridiplantae; phylum Streptophyta; class Magnoliopsida; order Ericales; family Sarraceniaceae; genus Heliamphora; species Heliamphora pulchella. The sequence goes on along the minus strand of JAULJZ010189447.1, from coordinate 21,478 downwards.
CTCATAAAATAAAAAATTAATTTTATTAAAATAAAATTAAATACTAAAAACATAATTTTCAGTATACCAACCCTAACAGGCACGTGGGCAGCTTTTACGAGGGTTTTTCTGAAAAAATACTTTTTCGCTTCCTCATGGGACCTATACAGAGAGGAGTTTTATGTTCTCACTCATGGGGTGATGATCGTGCAGTATAAAGCCAGATTTACTAGTTTGTCTCGTTTTGCACCAAAATTGGTGGCTACAGACGAGCTACGTTCGAGGAGGTTTGAAATAGGTTTGAGGCCTGTGATCAGGGAGCGAGTGGCAGGGTTGAGGCTGCATGTTTTTATAGAGTTGGTAGAGTCAGCAGCTGTGATCGAAAACACTTTGAATGAAACTCGTGGTTCCAAGGAGGTCGGGGCACCGCAGAGTAGAGCAGAGGCACAGTCAGGTAGGCACTCCAACAAGAGGCAAAGGTCCTTTTGTTCTAGTTCTCACGACAACAGTTTTCGGCACCAGCACCATCAGTGGCTTCCTTTGGGAGGCCAGAGCAGGGCGAGTTCTTTTGCTTTCGGTGCAGTCAGCCAGGGCATCGTGCGACCGATTGCCCGCAGCCGATGCAGTCCCAGAGTTCAGTATTGGTTCAGTCACTAGGGAGGGAGCTACCAGTTTGTTATGGGAGTGGCCAATCCGGGCATATTCATAGAAACTGCCTCCTCGGAGGCAATGTATCGAGCACGGCAGGTGCACCAATTGTTCCTCTTATGTAGGATCGACAAGTTTATCGACAGCAGCAGCCAGCAGCGCAAACTTCTAGGGTGACAGACGGAGGTACCTCAGTCTAGTCAGTACGATAGCCGATAGTCCCGGGTTTTGGTAGACAGACTAGAGTGACACAAGGCTAAGTGTATACCCTTACAGATCCTAATTCTTTTAAGGCACCGATAGTGCATGATGATGCAACTACTCGAGTGATCAGAGGTACTTTCTTAGTGTGCAGATCTTGAGCCTGTGTGCTTACTGACACGGGAGCATCGCATTCCTTCATGTCATCTACTTTAGGGTTGGAGATGGACTCCGTGGGTAGTACGCTATATGTAGAGACCCCGGTCGGTGGGAGTGTAGTGTTGGGACGAGTTCATAGATCCTGTGAGTTAGAGGTCGTCGGCCGCTATTTAAAGTTTGATTTCATTATTCTCGGCATGACCACATTTGACGATATCCTAAGGATGGTTTGGCTGACCTCTTATCATGCCTATATCGATTGTGATCAACGGAGTTATTTTCTTTTGACCTCGTAGCGAATTTCGTGGACAAAATTCTTTTAAGGGGGTAGAGTTGTGAGACCCGGTTCCGTTTTAATTTCGTGATGTTTATTTGACATGTTGTTTATTATTTTAATCTCTTACAATAGCATGTTTATATGTGTTTTATGCATGTTCGAGCTTTGATAAGCATGTGGGGTTAGATCCCGGGATCGTTTGGCGTTGTGGAGCAAAGTTGAAAAACTTTGGGTGAGCCCTATAAATATCAGCTCCTGGCTAGATATTTTGAGACCTTTGACTTGCTAGCGAACTTTCTTTTCTTTATAAACAAAACCTCCACCTTCACTCCAGATTTTTGGTGAGCCAATGCTTGATTTTTGGCGTTTAGATTGTGGATTCTTGTTATTCGTGCCAAGGGCTTCACGTTCATCTAAACAGAATCGCATTTTGGGTGACTTTGTTTTCTCGTTGGTGTTCAAGCATTGAGTTTTTAACTCAATGAGGTAGGATCCTAGACTCTCATGTCTTAAAGGGGTACTACATGGAATTTTATACTTTTTTACCGTCTTAAAATGCATATATGGTTGATTTATGTTCTTAAACCATGTTTGGTTGGACGAAAAGGCTTTTAAAGTGTTTTTACGATTTATTTTCGAAGTTATTGGACTTGTGTGTCCGTGGTTTTCTAAAAGGCGAGTTTGTTTGGTTTGATTTGGGCCTGTATAGGGGGTTGTGAATCATTTTCCCAAACATTCAGTCGACTGAAATGGTTGATTCAATCGATCGAATTGCCCGAGAGAGGGTTCAGTCGACTGAAGTGGGTAACTCAGTCGATTGACCTAGAACTTTGGGAAATTCTTAAATTTCAGTAGCCAATTTCAGTCGACTGACCTTCTGTTGGGGATACTCTTTTTCTGGCAGGTTTTGATGTGGCCTTGGAAGTTTCTTTTTATTTTTGTTGTCATTCTTCAGGGATGACGGTACATTTGTTGGGGCTGCGGTCCTTTGGTGAATGCCAGTAAAGATGCATTAGTTTGGGCTGCGGTCCTACGGTGAAAGCCCGTAAAGATTCATGCATAATGGGGGGCTGTGGTCCTGCGGTGAAAACCTGTGAAGATGCATAATGAGGGGCAGATTGTGGTCCTGTAGTGAAAGCCCGTGAAGATGCATAATGAGGTGCAGATTGCGGTCCTACGGTGAAAGCCCGTAAAGATGCATGTGTTGCATGTGTTTTTTTTACAAAATCGTTCTTTTTTTTGGGCTTGTCTAAATCGAGATATGCATATTATTCTGCTAGCATGCTTTGCTTTTATTTCATGTTTACTTTGTTTTCTACTGGGCTTCGGCTCACAGTGTGGGATTTAAAAACCTTTTTCAAGTGCTTTTGATTAGCAGGTTGATCAGGAGGGGCCAGAAGGTGCAGAAGATCTTTTAGTCTTCCTTTTGTTTCTTTTTAGATCATGTAATGATTGACATGTTTTATGGTTTGGAACCGTGTGTTGTAAACCTAGTGCTATTTATATTTAATGCATGTATGTCCTTTTTATCGTGAGAGTGAAATATCGAGTTGGGTGTTGTTTTCCGCTTTAGTATGGTTTTTATCCTTTCTATAAATGATCATGCCTCGTGGGAGGATTTCGGTTTACGTTCTGGTGGGTTTTTCTTTGGCATGGCTTGCCTTGTGAGATTTCAAAATGTGGAAAAATGTTTAAGTTTTGAAATGGTTCTAGCTTTCGTTTCGATGTTGCGATGTTGACCCGTTCGTGCGGTCGATTTTGGTGGATCGAGGTATCTCAAAATGGTTATTTCTTGGGATTTTCTCGTGACCCGGGTTTGGGACGTTACACTGTCACTCACCTTATTCCTCGAAACCTCCTTCTTCTTCGGGTGCGACCTCCTCAAAAAGTTCTTCTTCCTCTCTTGTGGCACATATGCCATGAGCCAAATTCCAAAAGCAAACTCCCTAAACCTTCTAACTAAACTCACAATAAAATATTCTACAATGTATATCATATAACACCCAATACAATTTAAAGTCAAGAAGACAGACAAATTTGACATTTATAGCAAGCCAAGCATATATAAGAACAAGTATACAGGTACGTGATGCAAATGAATGCGTTGCAAATGCCCAACCCGACATACATCCAGAACCATAACATGAATTCCATGCCGGGAATTTTAGAGTAGACTTTATGAAATTTGATCACCAAACCTATCCTTGCCTCATTGCAAAAAGTAAACGCTCGCCTTGGTTTCATGCATCAGCTATTTTACTCAATGGCAATGGCATGGGGATGGGCCAATAACATCCTTATTCCTTATCCTCCGACCAACCAAAATGCGCACAAATCCCACTTTAAGAACAAGAATACTCGTTTGGAATCAACCTAAAGTCTAAATTATCAAAATTAAAAGCCTAGTGATGAACCCATGGTGCCTAACCCCTTTCATAATAAACAATCTCCCAATACATTTTTCAAAATTGGCAACCAAGGATGCCTTAGGTTCAAGACCACAAAAGGAATGACTTTCACATAACCTAACCCACAATGACAGGTACAAAAAGGGAGTCTAATATGCTAAGATGCAAGTATGGTAATGCTCATGGTGTGCAACATGCATCTCATGTACATCTAATTATAACATGGCATCTAAGCATGGTATAGCATAAGGTACAATTCATTAAAGCATGGAGTATAAATAAATGAAGCACATGCTATAATTCATAAGACATAGATTCAACCTAGCGGCATGGATTCTATTCATCAATTAATTATTTTCATACACCAATCATCCAACATAATTCATTAAAAGTCTATAACTTTAAGTCCCACAACATGGCATGCCACTTATACACTTAGCCAAATTAAGATAAATGTTCAAGTGTCAAATTAAAAATCATTACAGTGTTTTGGGGTACCTAGACATGAAGTTAAATTCTGATTTTTGAACACCAATTAGATAAACATATTTCCTACAACTTTTATGCTTAACACTAACGTCAGCTCCTAGGATAAATGGGTCATTTATTTCATTTAAGAGAAAATAATTCAGCACTTAACAGAGAAAAGTACAAAATTTGGGCCTCTGTTGGCGTCAATTTTAGGGCATCAAATCAAGGGTTATGGGTCTGATTTTTTAATATGTTCTCATTTCTTGTGTCCCCTACAGGTTTTATGTTTAGTGCTAAGGCTAGTTGTTTGAAACAAGTTAAAGATTTTGGTCATTTTACAAAATAGGTTCAGTCAGTTATAAAAGGTTTAGCAGAACCAGGTTTCAACAAAGAATGCATAAGCCATTTGGGGAACCATCCGAGAGTATCTAGGGCTGCTTTTTGGTTAGAAAATATTTTGATATGTTATCTACACTTTTAAGAAATACCGCCTTTGGATTTGGCCACTAAAAACATAGGTTTCTGGTCTTGTAAAAACATGTGACAGAGAGCTCTGTCAGTTACAAATTTACAACAGTGATTTTGAGGAGGGTGTTGATCTATCGTATCTCCATATTTAGGCTCATTGTTGGTGGACAGTAAGATAAACATGTTATCTACAAGTTTCATGTTTTAACCTAAGCTCGGTTCACATTCTAACCTAGGATTTTTATGTCTGCAATACAGGATGGTCAAAATCTAACACTCTTTAGTAAAAATGGTGTATCTCGAGTGCAACCCGATGAAATCATTTTAAACCAATATTTTATGAAAGATAACTTCAAAATCTAGGTCTGGACATAAAAATCGCACTTAGATCTTTTTTCTACAATTAGTTATGATAAATCAAAGTTCAGAGCAAAAAGTAAAAATATCCAAAAAAATAAGGCCTTTTAGGGTTTTGATGTCCTAACTTATGGTATGTTAAGATTTAGTTTATTCTTTTTGCATGCATGTAATTTTTACATATATATCAAAGTTCCAGAACATATACAAGTTGTTAAACTCAAAAATAGTCACAGGCAATCATGTCCAACAATCAGTCAAACATAAACAACCCATATTCTTTCATCACAACGCCTTTTTATTTGAGATTTTGATTCTTATTCTTATTTGTATTATAAGAGATGAGTTGAAGAAGATTTTTATGTGAGAATAACAAATGATTTTAGGGGTTTACTTACTTGTTTGAAAACCCAATGATGGTGGATGATGAGGACTTAACTTGTATGTTATCTCATTGCTTCCTCTAAGCTCCTTCTTTCTTCTTCCTACTTTCTCTCCTTCTTCTCTCTCTTAGAACACTTAGAATATTTTTTGGACCCTCTTCCTCACTATAGTGCCGAAATATGAAGAGGAGAATGGGGCCTTGGGTATATTTTTATAGAAACATTGATAGGTTTAATTATTAGGGTGTAAGTTTTAATTTAAATTTTTCTCAATTTTCATTGGTTGCATGGGAGGTGGGTTTCTTTTGAGAATTGCAAATCAGATTTGTGCAGCTAGGGAATTCGGCTAGGGCTGTTTGGGGCTGACCAAAAAGCTTTCTTGCATTAATTTGGGGTTTAAGTTGTATTTTGGTACCATTTTGTGTAAGAAAACGCCTAAAATATTAATTTTGTGTATCTTTTTGGTGTCTTAATTTACTAAAACCTATTATTTTTGTGTGTTTATGACTAATTTAGTATTTTCAGGAATTATTATAATTTTTATAGTAATTGATTAAATAGGTATAAGTTTTTAAGTCAAATTAAGTTAGTTTGACAAAAGTTAACTTTTTGACTTATTAATTGTGTAGGAACTTTAAATAATGATTTGTTTGTTTTTGTTGACCTATATTATTATATTATTATGTATATTACTTATTTAAAAACTCTTGGGTCATAATAATGCTTAATTTGTACAATTTTTTCTCATTTGTGAGCTAAAAAGGCAAAAAGTAACTTTTTATGCACTAATCCCAAGGTGGCTGGCCATTCAAGGACATTTTTGTCATTTATGTTGTTATTTTATCTTTTGTCACCTAATTGTATCTAAATATCTGATTTAAGGTGTCCATATGTCAAAATATGGGTTTTAAGACTTTTTACTGTACTAAGGGCAAAATGATCATTTTACCCCAATTATGAGAATTTTTTATTTTTAACCTTATATTTCGTGCTATTTACTTAATTTAAGATGCCACGAGACTTCTTTGAGTATTAGGGCTTCTCTTCTGAGTATTTGGTCTTTTTAGGGTTTTCCAAGTCAAGTTAGGATTTTGGTTTAATTAAGGTTTTCTATTCTTTCAGTGACCTAAGATCTCATTGTCTACTCGTCGCCAATATTAGGGTTTGAGCCGGATCGTTATAGTCTACCCGTTGAAATTCCCTCATAATAGAAGTAGCCCTAGGCTCAGGTGCCCTAGCTCCTCCCTTAACTGCCTCAGCTAGCTGACGCATATATTAACCATCTCTCGCATCAAATCGACCCCTCCTACTTGCTCATTGTGGGGCATTTACGTCCACGCCTTCTAGATCATGCGCAAAATCGTAACCCCTACATCGACCTCGCCTTGGAGTCATATCTCTATATAAAAAGAGTAGAGGAATTATCAATACATGGGTTAAACTTAACGTTATGCTTTCGATAAAGATCTACTTTAATCAAGTTATCATTCAATAATTAAGGATCACATATACAAGTCTCACGTAACGAGGGCCACCAATAGGAGTGACACGTCCATCTGCGTAACTCATTTAGATTTCTCATTAGAAATAATGTCGGCCAAACTCATTTCTAATTTGACCTCCAAATTTTTCAACCAGACACCCAAAGGCAAGACATCTCATTCCAAAGGTTCAACCTCCATGCTCACATACAACACATACACAAATGCATCGAATTCTATCACATTCGCCTCATTGAAGCATATTAGCATACACATGTCAAACATAAACACCAATTTCTCACACGATAACATAACCACTTCCCATTGCTCAATGGTATTCCAACCTAGAGCTCTGATACTAAATTTATCACGCCCTAAAACCCAAGATATAGAGATCCTATAATAAGATTTCATAAATATAGACTAAGAGGTGAAGGATTTTATGAAAAATGTCCAATTGTGATAAAAATAATATTTTCAAGAAAGTTCGGCCAAAACATGCAAAAAACAGTTAAGAAAAGCTAACATATCCTCACTATTTTGGTCATAACCTTTTCCACAAAAATAACTTTGATATGAGGGTAAAACCAATGGAAAGAATACTTCTAGGGCTCTAATTTGAGCATAAGAATGACCTAAAAAGGATTTGAAATGAGAGAGATATGACGATTTTTGTGGCGCCGAGATTTAGGGTATGTTTCAAAGAGAAAATAGGGAGTTCAAGAGTTAATTTAAAAGTTTTTTAACACCTTGAAAACCAAAATGTCTTGAAAACTCTTTTTTATTGAAAAATGGAGTCGCCACTTAGTTTTTGAAAAAAACCAAGAAAAACAAAAATGGGTCACTAATCTTTGAAAACATTAACCACAGAAAACAAGGATCCGGGGTCTAAGATGTTAGGCACCCTGTTTGCCCAACTGTAAAGTTGGCCTCTACTAATCATCATTGGTTCTTTAATTTTGTTTCTCAAATGCATGCAAATACAGAAAATAGTGATAAAGAGAGAACTTTCAAAATTAAATAATAAAAATACAAAGCATGGGTATATAGAATACCAAATAAAGAATAAAAAAAATCCTAGATCTTAAGGCATACAAATTCTAACTAAAGGATACATGAAGCAAACCGCATGTGATATACAAAGCATGAAATCATGTAAATGAAGGTAGCAAACCCTAATCATGTCGAAATTAAACTCAGCATAACATGGATTTAAACAAAGAAGAAATAAACCTAAGGATTTCTAAGCTCTAAACATGCTGATTTACACTTCAAATTACATATTGATAATCAATCAGAATACTATACAAGAAGAAACAGGCTACTGGAACAGGCTTAGACTTATTGAAAATAAACCGAGAGGGCGACCGTAACAAACAGATGTGACGGTCGCAAGCATCGAAAGCCAAAAGGTAGCGATCGTGAAGATCAAAATCACACCCGCACACATGTCAGTACATATTTGTCACGACCGCAACAAATGGACATTGCAACTTCAAGAAATGTTGGCACTTTTTTTACTAAACAGTGTACTGGGGATGCTGGTGTACAGTAAAAGCAAAGCATAATTAAGACAATTTTAATTAAACTACTGTGAAAGTTAACCAAATTATCAAAAATTAAACATACTCTTGATTCAATAACCCAAAATTAATAATCAAAGCAATTAAACCTAGTGATACCAAAATTAAAGAACATTCATGCTCGCGGTCTTAGTAATCAAAAATTGTCAATTTAACATGTGAATATTAAACCTAACGATGGTAACATTAGAGAAATGGCATGCAATTTGGTATTTGAAGTTCAAAATCAAAAACCTAACCTCCTCACGAGGAAAAAAGGTTTGATGAGAGATATGGCAGGATTCCAACACAATTCCTAATACACGACTATTCAGATGAATCCTCGAGTCATGGAATGTGAAATCTCCGTCTCAATCCCTGTGAAGCAACCCAGTATCCAATATCCAAGCCGTAGTCAAGTAGTAACACAAATGAGTGAGTCGGGAATGCAGTAGAGTACTAATGTAGTTTGAAATTGTACTCAATAAAGCGGTAGTATATTGACGTCGAAAAAGGGTCCTCTGAAATTGTACCAAATGTACGTTTATATAGAGTATGCCAGCTAATGAGGTGCTGCCACGTTTGATGCTCAAACTGGGCTCACAAAGCTTGCGGTCGCAAACTTCAAAGGTTGCGACCGTGAGGATAAAGGTTACGATCGTGACAAAAGTTAGGGTTTCCAAGAGATTCATATGGCGGTTGCAACATTCAAACAAATGGTCGCGAGGTTCAAAAGTTGCAGTTGAATTACTTGGGCCAGTGAACAACTAGGTCGCAAGGTTTGAAGGTTGCGGCCTCAAGATTCAAGAGCTGTGATCTTACGGTTTAATTTCACAGATCATTGTATTTGGATTGCTTCCCAGTTATCATTTAGAGACATCATCCCACTCGATTTTCATCATCGGACACATCTGGATAAGCCCAAGATTCGGTGGGATCAAATTGAGGTATCTACAGTTGCCCCTCTTGGACACAACTTGCACAGCAACGCGTGATGCGAGTTATGTCAAAGACCCAGATACAACATCCAATTGACTGAGCTGTCAATCTTAGGTTGCAAAACACACAAGCATGCAAATGATGGTAGTCGTGCCCGAATTTCTATAGAGCTACCTACGTACCATTTTGCTAGAGATCAAACCAAAACGTAGTTCCAGGACAAATGCAAAAGATGTAGGATGTAATATGTAAAATATGATGCAGCTACTAGTACGTCAAAAAGATATCCTAAAAGTCGAGTCAAGACCTAGAGAAGTATGAGCAAGCAACAATTCAAAGATCAAGTCAAGATCTAAGAACTCAGCGGGGGATAAAATAATTAAAAGGATAAAGTCAAGACCCTAGAAATTATCTTGAACGGGGAAGCAACACAAATTAATGGGTCGAGTCAAGACTCAAAACTCAAAAATTTAGACAGGAACGGGAGAAAAAATAATTAAAAAGTCGAGTCAAGACTTTAAAACTATTTTTAAATCCCCAAAACAGGCAAAAAAACACATCATAAGGGCATTAAAAATACATACAAAGCAATTATGACATAGGTGCCTGGGGAGCAAGGCTTAGGGTGCCTGGAGAACAGGGCTTGAAAAACTTAAGACGCTTTTTGGACATAGGGTGCCTGAGAAGTAAGGCTTGAGAAACCTAAGATGCCTTCTGGCCTTAGGGTGCCTAGATCACTAAGGCTTGGGAAACTAAGACCCCTTATAGACTTATGGTACCTGAGAAGTAGGACTTGAGAAACCTAAGACGCCTTTTAGACTTATTGTGCCTGAGAAGCAGGGCTTGAGAGACCTAAGACACCTTCTAGACTTAGGGTGCCTAGGTCACTAGGGCTTGGAAAACCTAAGACACCTTCTGGACTTTTGGTGCCTAAGAAGCAGGGCTTGAAACATAAGATGCCTAGCGCACTAGGGGTTGGGAAACCTAATACGCCTTCTGGACTTAGGGTGCTTGAGAAACAGGGCTTGAAACATAGGATACTTAGTGCATTAGAGCTTAGAAAACCTAAGACAAATTCTAGACTTAGGGTGCTTGAGAAGCAGGGCTTGAGAAATCTAAGACGCCTTCTGGACTTAGGGTGCCTAGATTACTAGGGTTTAGGAAACCTAAGATGCCTTCTGGACTTAGGATGCTTGAGAAGCAGGGTTTGAAACAAAGGATGCCTAGCGCACTAGGGTTTAGGAAACCTAAAACGCCTTCTGAACTTAGGGTGCCTGAGAAGCAGTGCTTGAGGAACCTAAGACGCCTTCTGGACTTAGGGTGCCTAGGTCACTAGGGCTTAGGAAACCTGAAAACCTAAGATTCCTTCTGAACTTAGGGTGCCTAAGAAGCAGGGCTTGAAATATAGAATACCTAGTGCACTAGGGCTCGAAAAACCTAAGACGCCTTCTAGACTTAGGGTGCTTGAGAAGCAGTGCTTGAGAAACCTAAGATGCATTCTGGACTTAGGGTGCCTAAAAGCAAAACTTAAAAAATCCAAGACGCCTTCTGGATTTACGGTGCCTAGATCACTAGGGCTTAAAAAACCTAAGATGCCTTCTGGACTTAGGGTGCCAGATCACTAGGGCTTAGGAAACCTTAGACGCGTTTTGGACTTAGGGTGCCTGAGAAGCAGGGCTTGAAAAACCTAAGACGCCTTCTAGACTTAGGGTGCCTAGATCACTAGGGCTTGAGAAATCTAAGACGCCTTTTGGACTTAGGATCTAGACGCTTTCTGGGCTTAAGGTGCCTAGAAGCAGGGCTTGAGAAACCGAAGACGCTTGCTGGACTTAGGGTACCTAGATCACTAGGCCTTGAGAAATCTAAGATGCCTTCTGAACTTAGGACCTAGACGCCTCATGGACTAGGGTTTGGTAAAAACCTAAAACACCTTAAGGACTTAGGACCTAGACGCCTTATGAACTAAGGTTTGGAGAAAACCTAAGACACCTTCTAGACTTAGGGCCTAGACACCTTATGAATTAGGGTTTGGAGAAAACCTAAGACACCTTCTAGACTTAGGACCTAGACGTCTTATAGACTAGGGTTTTAACGAAGTTTTCCTAGCTCCCTAGGGCACAAAAAACCTAAGGGTCATCTCACAAACCTAGGACCTAGACAACACTTCGCATATGACTAGAATTTTAACAAAGTTCGCCTAGCACACCAAGGATTAGAAAACCTAAGGGTCGTCTCACGAACCTAGGACCTAGACAACGCTTCGTATATGACTAGGATTTAGAAGAGGGTGCCTAGCGCACTAGGGCTTAGATCAACGAGCCATTGCTAAGGGCTACTACATAGATTTGGGATCCACATGCTCGTGTTTTCTATTTTAGCCTTGAAGAGTTATGCCCCATGGTAGAGGAGTTCACCGCCATTCTTGATCTCGCCCCACGGGAGTTTGTGGTAATACATTTCATGTTCGTCTCTTCGAAGAAGTAGATCATGCATCTTAGTGGTCTAACTGGCCTAAATGTTGAGATCCACGGGCTCATGTTTTTCGTTTTGACCTTGAAGAGTTATGCCCTACTGTAGAGGAGTTCATTGCCATTCTTGATCTCGTCCCACGGTAGTTCGTGGAAATACCTTCCATGTTCGTTTCTTCGAAGAAGTAGATCATGGATCTTTGTGCTCTGACTGGCTAGAAGGTTGGGATCCACGGGCTCATGTTTTCCACTTTGGCATTGAATAGTTATGCCCCACTATAGAGGAGTTCACCGCCATTCTTAATCTTGTCTCACGGGAGTTCGTGGTAATACCTTCCATGTTCGTCTCTGCGAAGGAGTAGATCATGGGTCTTTGTGGTCTGATTGGCTGGGAGGTTTCTTGCTTTGTCCATGGAGATTCACTGGACGCAGATTCTGCCCTACCGGTACCCTTGGTGACTTTAGTTTTCAGTTGCGGTGCCGTTATGTTCTGTATTTCTACCTTCTTTCCCGTTACCTCCTAGTTGCTTCTGATGGATGTGTCAGCTGTTCAATACTTGATATTGCAGGTCAGATGTGGTTGGAAAAGGACTTTGTCCCGATGGTACTTGCTGAGACCCTGATTGGATTGGATGCTGTTCATCGAGGCACAACCACTACCTTTGCTGGCAACCCTTTACTTTTTCAGGTAACTTTCTTCCTTTTTAGTAATTCCTTATCAGCCTGCGTTTAACGTTTCCAACCTTTCGAGATGCCCGAGCACTGTCCCTCGGCAGATTAATCGCTTCCCACTTGCTTCTTTCACGAGTCCTCCATGGTCGATTCATCCATTGCCCAGTTCTTAGAGCAACTTTAAAACTCACGGGGTACGCACCATGCATAGCATCACCAGTCAATACCCAGAAGAATTGTATCACTTCCTGCATACTAATCACCTCCCACTTGCCTCTTCCACGAGTCTTCGACGATCAGTTCACCTTCTCCCGGGCCTTTGTCAGGGGCCCTCCTGCTATGCCCTCAAGGGGTTAGTTTCATCTCAACTCAACCATCATAGGTGCATTCATACCGATCCAAAATCCTTGCACCCTCATATACTTTGATGTCGTCCAAGGCCGCTCTCCTGGTCTTCTGGCTAGCTCCCTTCTACCCCTTCATCTAGGTCAAACTTAGTCCTCAAGGGCTCATCATCATGTCCACCTTCTACCCCTTCATCTAATTCAGGCTCAGGCTTCAAGGGCTCATCATCACGTCTCCCTTCTATCCCTTCATCCAGTTCAAGTTCGAGCTTCAAGGGCTCATCATCACGTCCCCCTTCTATCCCTTCATCTTGAACCATTCATCCAGTTCAAGTTCAGGCGTCAAGGGCTCATCATCACGTCCCCCTTCTATCCCTTCATCTAGTTCACGTTGGGGCTTCAAAGGCTCATTATCATGTCCCCCTTCTATCCCTTCATCCAATTCAGGTTCGAGCTTCAAGGGCTCATCATCATGTCCCTGCCCATCCTATTAATCCTTGTCGGCCATTCTTGCAAAATTGAGTAATCACATGCTCCTTTGCTCTTTCTCGTTTCTTCGCTTGAAAGCTCCTTTTCCACTTTTCTCTTATTTTACTTCTTTATTTCCCTTTTACTAATTTCTCTCCTTTTCCACCTCTAAACTCTCTTGCAAATTTAGCTAATGGAGAAAGTAAACCTCATGCAGAAGCCATCCATAGACAGGTACAATGCTGCAACCCTTGTCTATCACCCTTGTTATCAGATATGCACTATTGAGATGACTTGGAGGCAGTATCTCTGTTCTTTGAAGTGAGTAGACATTACCTAGCAGTGCTCCTGGTGGCGAATCTCCACTATGATCATGACCACTATGGACCATCCCGGCGTTCTGTTGATTGGCTTGCGACTGTCCACTTTCAATTACCCACACAGGATCATGAGGCAATTTGGTCGTAATCAGATCATATTCCACGGTGTTTGAGGTCACTTGTACTCATCCTCCTTTTAGGCCCCATTTCGGGCGAGGTATTAGGAGGCTTGGGCATCTCGTTCACTGATGGAGATGCAGGAGCTGTAATGCCCAGAACTCCCCGAGGAGTACAAGGCATGGCTGATCCAAGATAGAGAGAAACGAAATGAAGAAGAAGGAAAATAGGAAGCGAAGAGGAGGAAGATTTGAGGGACTTGCCTTACTTTTCAGATTTCATAGCTTTTTTTTATCTTTTAAAGTTTGAGACTTGCACGCCCGCCTTATTTTCAAAACACTGTAACTGATGTTGAAATGAAGTATTCCACTTTTATAAAAGGTTTGCAATTATCTTAAGTTTTTTTATTTTTGAAATGTGAATGACTTTATTACCAAAATTCAAAGACAAACTTACATTAATCTTTACTTGGATTCAAAGATGGCTAAAACAAAAAAGATGTCTAGACTTCCTAAAAGAAACTGCCTACGTATCCCAAAAAAAGAAAATCAGGCCTTAACGTAGTTCGGGATCAGTTTACTGTCGGGTATTAACAATCTCTTTTTACGAAGCCCTAACTTTTTCTAAGGTCGCCCTTTCGGGTTTTCAACCTTGCGGGCTGCTCTAACTTTTGCCTGGGTCGCCTTTTCAATTTTCAACCCTGCAAGCTTTTATTTTATTTATTTTTCTCTCAAGGGTAGTATTTCTTGAGCTGGTCCAAGTTGTCGGAGTGGATAACATATTGCCATCCAAATCCATGATGATTACTGCACCACCAGTCATAATGGTTTTGATCAGAAACGGTCTGGACCAGTTTGTCTTGAACTTGCCCCTAGGGTCAAATACGGTAGCCTTGATCTCCTTAAGAACCAGGTCACCATCTCTCAAGTCCCAGGTCTTAACCTTCTTGTTAAACGCACGAGCTATCCTCCTTTGATATCCTTGTACGTGAAATAGAGCCTACAGCCTTCTTTCATCAAATAGGAGTAGCTCTTCCATCTGATTTCTCTGCCATTCTTGTACGGGTTAAGCAGCATCTCATACTTCACGATCTTTTCGAAGAATTTCTACAGCGCTATGATATGGTTGTCTCAATCTTTGGACTTAACAATCATATCGCTCACATTCACCTCGACATCCTTATGTATCATATCATGCAACAAGGTAGTGGTAGCCCTTTGAAAGGCTTTCCCTACATTCTTTAAATCAAATGGCATCACGCGATAGCAATAGGTGCCCCATGGTGTAGTGAATGTTGTCTTTTTTCTGTCTTCAAGGTCCATTAAGATCTAATTATACCCGGAGAAGCCAACCATAAACGATAAAAGAGCATGCCCCACTATGCTATCTACCAAGACGTCAACGTGCGGCAGTGGAAAGTTGTCCTTCGGACTAGCCTTATTGAGATTCCAAAAATCCACACAGACTCCAATGCGTCCATCCTTCTTAAAGACCGGCACAATGTTAACCACCCATTTTGGATACTCAGTTACCATAAGGAATCCAGCGTTGATCTGCTTGGTGACTTTTTTTTTTATTTTCAGAGCCCATTCTAACCGTATCCTTCTCCATTTTTTTTTGGCCGATTTGGTATCGGGATACAAAATGATATGGTGTTAGACAATATCGAGATTAATTTCGGGCATATCCTTGTATGATCATGCAAAAACGTCTTTGAATTCTTTTCATAAAGTCACTAATTACTCATGTTCAACTGAAAATAGAGAAGAACCAATTTAGACAATTTGTGGGTTAATTTTATTACCCAGATTTATCGATAAAATTTTTTTAATTATTGGTTGGGCACGTATTTTTTCTTCTCTTTTTATTAAAATTTTTAATTCTTCGGGGATATCTCCTTCGAATTCAAAATCATCAGAAAGCGTATAAAATAAATCAAGCAAAGAAAAATAATCAAAACATTCGTTTATTTCATTGATATCAAAGAGAGTAAAGATTACAAAATTGAAAACAAAAGAAGAGGGTGCATAGATAAGCGTGCCCTCGGACTCGACATCCAACTAATCAGAACAAAGCAAAAACTTACAAAACTCCAACTCTGACTTGAGACTTGAATCATGTAAATTACAAGAATCTAAAAACCAGCTGTGACATTCGGTGCAGATAGAGGTGGGATAACCTTATTGTCAATGAGATCCTGAATTTCATGGCGGAGTCTCAGATAATTATCGATTGGGTGTACGTGGCTCTGATGGTATGAGCAGTATTGGGTGGGATCGTAGCGTAGCAGTAAAGGGTTAGAAGGCGACATTGGATCAAGAAACTTTATCAACCCTTTCTAGACAAGTCGATTCATGGCTGTGGTCAGAGAAATATTAAGGGGAGTGAAAACTCTCCTTGGCATTTTCGATTGCGACGACTAGTTGTTTCTAGAAGGAGGTGGTGAAAGCAAAGAATTCGGTCAATCTAATTGGGGGTTTAGCAAATTCACTTCGTTAGAGCGAGATGCGGGGTTAGTGGAAGAGGTGGGTTGGTTTTGGTTGTTGGATGGGTAAGTCTTTTCAGCTTTTGGCTCGGCTCAGCCTCCTCGATATCACCAGATTAGATTGCGTCTTCTATTTGAACCCCGACATCAAACAACTGCTCGAATGTGGAGAGCGAATGTGTAATCAGATAACGATTCAATGGGGACTGAAGATTCTTGACTACAATCCTCACATGTTCCTTTTCTGTTAGTCGATTTGTTATTTTAGCCATCTTTTCCCTCCACCTAGTTAGAAAGTCCACAAACGACTCTCTGCTTTCTTGATGAGTGGTCTCTAGTTCCCGAGTGTTTACATCTAGCTAGACATTATAGCTGTATTGGTTGACAAAAGCTGTGACGATGTCCTCCCATGTTCTGGTCTTTGCAACATCTAAGGAGAGCAACCACTTCTGAGCTGCCCCAGAGAGTGACCGGTGGAACAACTGAGCCTTCAACTGGTCATCGATACCCATGGGAGTAAAGGTACCAACATACATTCTCAAATGTATCCGAGGGTCTCCGGTTCCGTCGAACTTCTTCATATCTGGCATCTTAAACTTTTTCAACAGCTTGGCGTCTGGGAACAAACATAGTCCTCTCACATCTAGCATGTATCTTCGACCCCTTTCGCCTTCCTTAGAACCTTCTCCAACCTCTCAATCTTATCCGCTAGCACAGATTCCTTGGATTGAGCAGTATTTTCTTCCTCCACCACAACCTGATGAGGGACACGAGGCGGTGCAGCAACTTGTGGTCTATTATAACCCTGATTATCATCTCAGAAATATTCTCCATTCTTGTTTAGATCATCTTGCTGCTCATTTACCCCTAGCAAGTGAGCTTGAATTGCTCGAATCTGTATCGAACACTGAATCTAGGCTTGGGTTTGTTGTTCGACTGCTCTCTATATCTCAGTAATTGCCTTCATTAGGGTTGTCAAGTTCACTTCGTTCTCTGCCATTTCTAATGGTTCTGTGATCTGTTCAGATACTCTGTAAAGTCTTCCTGTAGCCAACTTGGCCCAAATGCGTATATGATGCAGCACTTTCGACTCAATGATCTATAATCGGAATAAACCGCGACCCGAAGAGGAAGGGAAAAGCAAGCATTAGAAGTTTCTCGGACAGAACCCCGACGAAGACAGCAAACCTTCTAAGCCGGCACGACAAGTTGCAAGCGGAAACGAAACGGTGCCCCGGCCAGGCCCTAGACCAACAAAAAATCGAAAAGACGACATGGTTGCTAAAACCCCAAAAGGAAAGCTCAAAAGCCCAACTAACACTATACAAGAAAAAACCCTGGGAGAGCAACTAAACAAAGATTATAAGGAAAACAAAATCGGACAGAACTCTAAGAGGAAAACCAAAACAGACCCCAAGCCAAAACCTAGACAAGGGCTCGGGGGAAAAGAGCTAATCTAAACCAAACAAAGGATCTAAACTAAAACTCGAGCAGAGCACCGGAAGGAGAACTATCCTAACCCAACAACGGTTCTAAAGAAAGCTTAGAAACCCGGGCAGACAGACCTATGTAAAACTGAGGGTGCTAAATCGACAGCCCGGGTAAAGCCCCAGGAGAGAGAGAAAGCTATCCTAGACCAACAAAAGGTCCTAAACCAAGACCCCAGGTAAAGCCTTGGGAAAAAGGTCGAGATCCTAGTACAAACAAAGGTTAAAACTAAGACTCTGGTAGGAACCTAAGAAGGAAACTATCCTAAATTGGACAAAGGTCTAAAGAAAACCCGGGCAGAACTCCAGGAGGAAAACTATCCTAAACCAAACAACCAAGAAAGGTCTTAAACAGATACAATAAAACATCCAATTAAATTAAAAAAAACACATAATCTTACTAGTTTAGTACCTAATGGGAGAGTACTAAGCTACTACATGCAGAAAAAGGCTAGTTTGGTCAACACTCTGGGTACCTTCTGAATAGAGTTAAGAATATACCTCTTATGTCTAGTGTGATACAGGACATGGTCAAACGGTTCGCAATAACTCTTTTGCCACACCCATATAAGCGAGCGGCCAAAAGGCTTATCCATCTTCCCGACATAGCCCCGAGACAGTAAACTAACCGAGGTATCGGGTCGACCAAGGAGGGGGCTGAGAATGATGCAAATGCGTGCGAGGATGTAAATGAAAAAGTCAAATTAAGAACTAATGAAGTTTTCAAGTCTAACCCTCTTATTTGATTTTGTAACTTATCCCCAGCAAAGTCGCCAAAAAATACTGTGGCGTCGGAATTTAGGGTTTGTTTCAAAATGAAAATAAGGAACTCAAGAGTTAATTTAAAAGTCTTTTAACACCTTGAAAATCAAAATGTCTTGAAAACCCTTTGTTATTGAAAATGAAATCGCCACTTGGTTTTTGAGAAAAACCAAGAAAAACAAAAATGGGCCACTGATCTTTAAAAACATTAACCAGAGAAAACATGGGTCCGGGGGCTAAGATACGAATCGAGAAAGGTGTTAGGCACCCTGTTCACCCAACCGTAAGGTTAGCCTCTACTAATCATCATTGGTTCTTTAATTTTGTTTCTCAAATTCATGAAAATATAGAAAATAGGGGCGAAGAGAGAACATCCAAAATCAAATAATGAAAATACATAGCATAGATATATAGATACCAAACAAAGAATAAAAGAAAATCCTAGATCTTAAGTAATGCAAATTCTAGCTAAATGATACATGAAGCAAACCGCATGTGATACACAAACCATGAAATCATGTAAATGAAGCTAGCAAAGCCTAATTATATCAAAATAAAACTAAGCATAACATAGATTTAAACAAAGGAGAAATAAACCTAAGGATTTCTAAGTTCTAAACATGTTAATTTACACTTCAAATTGCATACTGGTAATCAATCAGAATACTATACAAGCAAAAACAGGCTACTGGAACAAGCTTTAACTTACCGGAAATAAACCGAGATGGCGACCGTAACATATAAATATGACGGTCGCAAGCATCGAAAACCAAAAGGGCACGGTCGTGAAG
The DNA here is from genome assembly GCA_032270985.1 of Heliamphora pulchella. Classification (NCBI taxonomy): domain Eukaryota; kingdom Viridiplantae; phylum Streptophyta; class Magnoliopsida; order Ericales; family Sarraceniaceae; genus Heliamphora; species Heliamphora pulchella. Next base: position 2,231 of record JAULJZ010189447.1, on the reverse strand, counting down.
ATCAGAATCACACCCGCACACATATCAGTGCATATTTGTCACAACAGCAACAAATGGACGTTGCGACCGTAAGAAATGTTAGAACTTTTTTGACAAAACAGTGTACTGGGAGTGCTGGTGTACAATATAAGCAAAGCATAATTAAGACTATTTTAATTAAACTACTATGAAAGTTAACCAAATTATCAAAAATTAAACATACTCTTGATTCAATAACCCAAAATTAATAATCATAGCAATTAAATCTAGTGATACCAACATTAAAGAACAATCATGCTCGCGGTCTTAGTAATCAAAAACTGTCAATTAAACATGTGAATATTAAACCTAACGATAGCAACATTAGACAAATAGCATGCAATTTGGTGTTTGAAGTTCAAAATCAAAAACCTAACCTCCTCACGAGGATAGAAAGTATGAGGAGAGAAATGTTAGGATTCCAATAGAATACTTGATGCGCGACTATTCAGATGAATTCTCGAGTCGTGAAATGTGGAATCTCTGGCTCAGTCCCCGTGAAGCATCCCAGTATCCAATATCCGAGTCGTAGTCAAGCAGTATTGGAGTCGTAGTCAAGCAGTAACACAGATGAGTGTGTCAGGAATGCAAAAGAGTACCGACGTACTTTGGAAATGTACTCGATAAAGCAGCAATTTATTGACGTCGAAAAAGGGTCCTCTAAAATCATACCAAAGGTACATTTGTATAGAGTATGCTAGCCGATGAGGTGCTGCCACGTTTAATGCTTAGACTAGGCTCACAGAGCTTGCGGTTGCCACCTTCAAAGGTTGCGACCGTAAGGATAAAGGTTGCGACCGTGACAATAGTTAGGATTTCCAAGAGATTCATATGGAGGTCACAACATTCAAACAAATGGTTGCGAGGTTCAAAAGGTTGCGGTTGAATTACTTAGACCAATGAACAACCAGGTCCCAAGGTTTGAAGGTTGCAGTGTCAAAATTCAAGAGCTATGATCGTACAATTTAATTTCACGAAGCACTGTTGGAGAGAGGGAGCTGCGCAGCGAAAAAAAAAATTTTGAATCGACGTCGTGACCGTAAAAAACGACGTATGCGATTTTCATGAAAAACGAAAACTATAATGATTTTAATAATTTAATACATCTATGAAACTTGTCAAAAAATTTCAAGAAATCCCGAATACGTTGAAAATGATCTTACAATCTTCTCACGTATGATCCGGACGCACTACGACGATCACGATGTGTGGGCACCGATTCCGATCGAAGTGTTTTTCCTCCTTTTGGTTTCTTCTCACATAATAATCTCCAAAAATGCAAAATTAATTGCCAAAGATGAGAAGGGGGCGGCGGCTATGTAGTAGTATTAGTGTTAGGGTTTGATTAATGAACCTCTTTTTTATATATAAGAATATATCAAAATTATATTAAGTATATACTCTCTTTTCTAAAAGGATATAAACAGATATACTTAACAAAAATAATCAATCCCATCATCTCCTAGGGCCGGCCACTTAGGGAGTAAACCCTAGATGTGCCAAATACCAAAACCGCCCCTCATTAATTTAATTTAATTCCCAAATGTCCCCAGCGGCAAAATCGGCATTCCAATTAAATTAAATAATTACCGAAACTAACACGAAAAATATCTATGCATATTATGGGTTACGTGAGGGATCACAAGGAAGTATAGGACTCGAACTAACCGTACGAGAAAATCGGATATCCCTAACTCTGTCCCCGAGTTGGATCCTTTCCCATACGAACCAGAACTTATTCCACTAAAGGTCCTGACTGAACTCCCGACCCTAACTCAAATTATGTCTTGAATTTTTAATTATCAAATGCACTGAATTCTCCCCACGTTTAAGATATGGATTCCCGATAAACAAATTAGGTTACTAACAACCCGTTTTAATTATCCTCTTCTCCTCGCAACCGCATCACTTAACCTTTTGATATGCCGGATCCGAAGATCCACTGTACAGGTTTAGCATAATCAAACCTATAAGCATAGCACACGAGGGGGAACTCCTTAACCTGAATCGGACGTGATTTTCATCAGCTGATTATCAATCATCGGATAAATAATGTCAGTACCCAACTCATCGGTATTGTTGATTTCATTGAGGAAATCTCAACCATCGACGACTCAAAGTACTGTACATCATCTTAACACAATTAATCAATCACTTCGGGATTAAGAGTTCGTGCAATACATGATAATACGGGATGTGGATCAATTCATATA
>JAULJZ010189437.1:0-21191 GCA_032270985.1 Heliamphora pulchella | reverse complement strand
TAAATTTATCTGTTTGTATATCAACACAGATAATGCAAACAGATAAATTTATCTGCATTATTTACACATTCTTTCAATAAAAAACGGTTAATTTTATCTGTATTTTTTATACATATTTTAACGTATTTTCAATAAAACAGATTAATTTATATGTATTATTTACATGTGCTTTCAATAAAAAAAATAAATTTATCTATATATTTTTATATATATTTTAAAAAGATACAGATAAATTTAACTGTTCTAAGGTATTTTTATCCTAAAAGGGCGTTACGTGTTAAAATTTTTATGTGAATAGATCTTATTTATTAAAAAATTTGATACTAAATAAAAAACAACAAACGACTTATATTGAACTGTTCACAAATTTTTTATTTTTTATTTTTACTAAGTGCTTGCACTTCCTGGGAATTAAGATTATTGACAAATGACTCCTTAAAAAAAAAATTATTTGACAAATGAATGTGGAGCCCACAAAAAAACTATATATTCTTTTTTATTATTATTTAAAAAATCTTTCATTTAATTAGTGTGGTCTTACGTCAAGAGTGATAGTGGACCAGTAAGACTAGTGAAGAAGTGTTAAAATTTGATTATGGAATTAGTGTCCATAGGATGGATAATTATTATATACTTTCATAATTTTACGTAAGCGATGTTACGTGATATTTTTAATAAATAAATTATTATAACTTACATAATGTTAGCCATTCTTTACCTTATAACTATTCAATAAAAGTAAATCATTATATTCTTATCGTAAAATTTATCGTCACTATATTAGATGAGAGCACCACGTGAACTTGTTACATAGAACTCTGGGAGCACCGAATAATTACTCTAATAGGATCGTGTAAAAGTTTGGATGATATGCAAGGCAATTTTTTTTTTTTTGTATTTGTCTAAATTAACTTTACCTTTTCTTCACCAAAAAAATAAAGAAAAGAAAAACTTGCTTAGAAATAAGTTTTAAGAAAAGAGGACATATTTGAAATTCAAATTATTGGTCACTAATTTCATTGAATTTTAAAAATATTTTTAATAAATTAAATTTAATATTTATATGAATATGTGATGTGAATTATAAGTTCAAATTTGTTCACATACCTGATAAGATGAGTGGAGAATACTCACTATCTCATTGGTACAAACTTTGGAGCTCACTATACATATTTGGCAATGGAACTGATAGTTTAGATCAATGAAAAAGTGAGTGTATTTTTTGCCCGCCTTGATAGTTAAGTGAACAAATTTATTTTCTTAAATTGTGATTTTAAAAATGTATTCTAATGTAATGCATTAAAATAATGATTCTCATCTCTCATCATAAACGAAAAGAATCAAAATTCAATAAAGCAATGTGGAAGCCCGCAAGAATACCATTTTTTCTCAACTTTCCATCGATAAGATAACTGACAAAAATCAGAGTGGCATAGCTCAACATCCCACAAATCACAAGCTTAATTGGTAGTAGTCTTGGGATAATATAAACTAATTTATGAGGGGAAACAAAAAAACTGAGTCGGCCTCAAACTGAAGATGGGTTTCAATGCTCAGTGGTGAAATAAAATCATTTTTTTATTTATTATTTTTTAATTAGGCCTCGTTTGGCAATCTGACTTTAAGCTGAGCTTTTAGTTTAAAGTCGCTTTAAACTAAACAAGCAAAACGTTTGTTTAGTAAACCATAGGAGTGACTTTAATTCAAAATGCAGTAAGCTAAAAAACTTGGCTTAAAATGATTTTAAGCTAAAAAGTAAAAAGTTTAGTTTAAAGTTATTATAATTTTTTAAAATTATTTGTAGAGAGTTTTATATCCAATATAGATATTGTTTGATGAATTTTGACGAGTAGATTTTAAAAATATATTTTTATAAAAAACAGATGTATATAATAAAAGTTATGATATTTCTAAAGAATATATAAAAAAACTTTATGTAAAAAAGAAAAAAGCTAAAAATCTTAAAGCCAGTTGATTGCCAAACAATATTTTTTGGCTTTTTAAACTTTAAATAAAAAGATAAAAATTCGACTTAAAATCGGTTGTCAAACGAGGTCTTGAAGAGTGATGAGATAAGTTTTGGTATTTGCTCATTCAAATTTGTGACAATGTTCAACAGTCATATGGCAACGATATCTTTTCTGTTTTGAGTAAAATTATTATTAGGATTGACTCAAATCTAATTATGGTGGACTAAGTTTAGAAGTATCAAATTTAGAAATTTTTAGTCAATTACTGGTATTAATGGATAATAAAACTAAAAGATATTGAGTTTCTTAAATTACACTGAATTATTAGAAATCACATTTGGTGATATTTTAAATAACCAATTTATTGAGTTGAATTTAAATTGAGATTCATTTAAATAGGGTTTAAGCACCAGAAACTCTAAGATACAAAGAGAGTGAGGCACAATGTGAAGATACACTAGAGAGACTTAGGTTGAGGTCTGAGAGTGTGAGGAAAGGCTCAGATACACTGGAGAGGCTCAGATACATTAGAGAGACTCAAGTTGAGGCCACAGAATGTGAGGAGAGGCTTAGATACACTAGAGTGAGGATTAGATCCAGTAATTAGAGAGTATAGAGCTAATTATTGTAATTCTTATTGATAACAGTGAATTATTCCTTCTTGTTCTTTTATGGAGGTAGGCAGTTAGTCGAACCACCTGTATGTTGTATTTTTCTTGAATGTTCTTGTTCCATCTTTATTTGTTTTGTGTTGATTGAAACCTATATTTCTTTTTCTGCTGCGTTAGGGGATTTGTGCCTTAAAATCCCATTATTTATATATTTTTAAAAATTAATGGATATATCATCGTGGAAAATATTTTTTAGGCAATATTAAGACCATCATTATTAGCTAAGATATGAAGCAATCAAAATTTTCACAAACACCACGGTGATGAAAGAGAAAACAAATTAATATATTCGAATTTATTATTGTTGTCGGCTTCACGCGCATCAAACTTCAAATATTGATATAAATATTTATCTCTTTTACCCTCTTTTTGTATATAGGATATATTCAGTGTAATTGATAAGATTACTGAATACACTTTTATAAGGTAGAGAGATGACTATTTTTCTAGTCTCATTATACTTTTTCTACAAAATCAAAGTAGGAAATTAATTAATAGTTATCTAACACGTCAAAGTAGGAGATTAATTCATAATTATTTAATTAGATAAGAATTATCATTGTGGTGGATAATTATATTCTTTAAATATACATAATATATGCGTCATAATTATGTTGACTACTAAATAAATTAATATTTAATATAACACAGCACAGTAGAGATTAAAAACCAAAAAAAATGAGGAAAGAAGGAAATTTTTATATAAGAGCTTGAGAAATAAAGGAAAACGTAAAGTTGCAAAAGAAAAAATGAAAAAGTTCTAGCTTGTCTTATACATTTATATTTCTCTTTCCTTTTCTGAGCAAGAGACATCAGTAATGTATAAAAGGACATGACTAAAAACCAAAAATATCTTAAAGTGACCAAGCAAACAATGAAGGGCAACACTACCCACGACCACCACGAAGGGACAAGGATTTTGATGACAAATTATGTTGGGTTTGGGGTAAGCACCCGATTTCTTGAACTTCAAGGTTGACAGAGACGAGAAAAAATATATAAAAATACATTGCGAATTAAAACCCAAAAACTAGAACTTAGAAATGAATCTCGGAATAAAAAATATTAATTATTTAAATACTGTAAAATAATAAAATCTAAAAATTCTAAAGTTCTATAAAATAATAATTAAGCTCAAACAATGAAAAATATACTTAAATTAAGCCTTATCTCATCGCAAAAAAATAACTAATGGTGCCATAATAATTTTACATTATAAGAAAAAAATGAACCAAACATAAAATTAATAAATTAATTTAATTTCATAAGAAAAGTAACTCAAATTATACATTAAGTGGTTCATTTTCTTGAACAATATAGTATAAATATGTTACTAAATCATTAAAACACACCAGTCGAATTGCTTTTCTCTCATTACTTCTCCTACACACTCATATTCCAACCTTACATATTCCAATCTTACATATTCTTCCACCATAAAACTCACACACTCCATAATTTTAACACACTCCATAATTCTCACATTTCATAACCTCCATTCTCCATAATATCTTCTATTAACCAAAATGGTTATAAAAAGTAACCCCTCCCCTTTTAAATTTTGGCAAAAGAGGGAGAGGGAGAGGGAGAGAGAGAGAGAGCTACAAAAAAATTCTTGCTCTAGGTGTTCTTGAAAGTTTGGAGAAGAAAAAGAAGCAAGGAGAAAGAAATTTTATCACTCGAACTTAGGATTTGTCTTGAAGATAAGTTAAACTCTCTAAAATTCTCTTCTTCTACTTAAATCTAAATCCATCTCAACCAACCTAAAAGATAAAATAAAGATTTTATATCGAAGAGGCAAGAAAAATAGGTTAAAGACAAAAATAGGGGCTGTTGTGTGTTGTTCTTTTAAGTTACGACGTGTAGGAACTATTTGGTGAGAGATCTTTGTTTCATTTGTTAGAAATACTTGCTGGAATTCTTATTTTATAAGTTATACTTGTTACATGTCAAAAATAGAATTAGATTTAAGCCATGCATGAAGGAATAAAAGTTAGATCCATGAATTTTATTCTCAATTTTTTTTTCACTATTTGCTAGATCCAATTTCAAAAAATCATAAATAAATCTAGAAAAATCTCCTAGTCAAGAGTTAGAATTTGAAGTTATCTTTCATTTAAAACTGGTTTGAACTGATTTGGGCTTGTAAAACTCGAAATATATTATTTTTACCAAAACGTGTCAAAATTTAGACCAGTCCTAATTGCAGAGGCAAAAACTCAATTTCAAAATGTAATCTAAGTTTTGACCCCTTCACTAAAGTTGTAGATAACATAATTTTCTAATTTTTCTCCAAAAATGGACTTGTTTTGTTGAGTTTTGATTAGCCAATTACACTATGTAAGTTTTTGTTCTCGTTTAGGGAATTAAAACCAAATATGTCCTTCTTTTTGTGAGATAAAAACCCAATGTTTCTTGTGATTAAATCGAAATGTGTTTTTCATAAGATATTTAGTAGAATTCGAAAGCAAGTTGTTGTAAAAATTTGATAAATAAAAGAATTGAATTGATGCCTGAAATAATTTTTATAATCTCTATTTTTCTGTTCTGAAAATCACCGCTTCGTAGTTTTGAAGGTTGTTCTGACACCTTTTTTTAGGAGGGCAAAATCTTGAGTATTTTCTTAAAACTCTCACCAAGCATCTCTCATGAAAGTTTTAGGGAACATTTTAATCTAAAACATATCCAAAAATTATAAAGTCTGAAATTGATTTAGTACCTTAAACATGCTCTGCAAATCTTATTAGAAGTGCTGGATTTTAAGAAAATTCACTTAGACTTAAAACATGCTTTTAATTGGTTGGGCATAATGATGATTGTACTTTACGCTTAATGATAGTTGTACCCTATGCATATTAGTGGTTGTATCTTATGTTTCGGACTGATTGCATCTTATGCTTCAGGCTGATTGTACCACGTGAATAAAAAGACAATACCCTATGTTTATAGTAGAGCGCACTTTGGGGGTCATACGAGTCATACCTTGTGCATTGTGGGGTGTACCTTTAACATGGTCAGTGGATATGTCACTTTGGAGTCGGTCATACCTTTATTTCTTGGCCTAGAACGTCCCTAGTGACTAAAATTGTATGATTTTTGGAATGTAATTTCTCGTTAAACAACCTGGGTGCATTTCTGGTGTAAATTTTATAACTTTAGAGGGTAAAGCCCTGTTAGACACCATGGGTACGTCTCTAGCTTTCCTCGATATTATTAGACTTTGGGTTGAACCTAGCGGAGGCATCAAGATTCCTTAAGGTAGAAATTGCCAGATAAGGCCTATGGTTGGCATTGGACCCTGCGCCGTTGTGGTTGTATAAAACAGTTGCGGTATGTAATCGGCCAAAGTGGTTATCTTTCACAACAAGGTCTGTTGATGGCTTTAGTGTTCAAATTGTCTAATAATTCCACTCTTCAGATTCCTAACGTGGAATTTCACTGGTTGTTTGTAGTCGGGAGTCTAGTCGGTCTCATGCATAGCATCTATTATCACATTTTATGAATTTTAACTAAATCTGTTAAATGCCTTTTAAACTGTTGATTGCATGATAAATTTTACTACGTGTCGTTGATTTAGTTGGATTATGTAATGAGTTAGATTAGTAGGATTTTCTAGAGTTTTTCTTCTAGGCTTCGGCTCACGGCGTTATGCCGCATGTGATGAAGAAGAATTTCAAAATCAAGAAGGTTTTGCTGATCCGGGAGATTACTAGGAGCAGCAGGATTTCGAAGCTGCTTGAAGAAAGATCGAGTTTTTTCTTTTGTCATTGTTGCGTTGTAATCTCAGTTAAATTTTTGCCTCTCTCTTAAAAGCACCCTAATGGAAAACTGTAATAAATAACTATTTGGGCCGGTAACTTTAGGAAGTTTTTTTTTACTTATAAATGCAATACTCTACAATTATGTATGAATAAATGCATTAGCTTAGCCCTTATTATATATCTATGTATATCCCAACGTGCCTGAAAGTCGAAGCGTTACATTTGATGTCTCAAATTTACAATATTCTAGTTTAGTAAGGTGTTCGAACAGTGTTAGAATGCTAAAAAAGAGGAAAAAATAGTCACAGAACCTCTACAGACTGCAGAGAAAGAAAGAAGGGGTTTTGATTGATCAAGCAGTTTAAAAACCACTCGAGCTGTCTGTGCGGGATTGCAGTTTCTTCGTGCTGCTAGGGTTGAGGCTTGACTTAATTTTTTGTGTTATATATAAAGGGTTTTATGTCCTAGAAACCCTATAACGGCATCTACTCTAGAGAGACTCAGCTTGAAGGCTAAAGATAGTGCAGAGAGACAGAAAGAGGCTTAGTTTGAGGCCATGAATATTGTGAGTGAGAAAGTGAATCTTGTAATCTATATTTGCGTATAGTGAATTGATTATTCTTCTAGTCTGTGGATGTAGGTAGCCAGTCAAATCATGTATATTCTCGTATTCATACTACAAGAAAATACACTTTTGGCGAGTTGGTCGACGATGGTTGAACATTTAGCGACCAAAACTATTTTCATCGGGGAAAGGTATTAACTTGGCAACCAAAGTTAATTTTGGTTGGCAAAACTATGGCGCCAAGACCAATTTTTGTGGCGAGAAGGATGAAAACCCTTTTGCGACCAAAATTTAGTCGTTGAAGAGTTATATTTGACGACCAAATTAATTATGGTCTGCGATGATGTAAAAAAAAAAAATATTTATACATCGGGTGACCAAATGAATTGGTTGGCAAAAATAAAAAACCTTATCCGGCTAAAATGTTTGGTCGGCGAAAAAAAGTTTAGTTAAAACTACGTAGTCTTGCTTTATATTTGGAAGCATTTTATTCATCAGCTTAGTCGTATTCATCTTCCCACACAAATTAATTTCCACACTACAGTCTGCAAATCGATCACTGTTTAGCCCAATTTTCTCCGCACCGCTACCTTTTTCTTCGTTCTCTCCGGTGCCGTTGGTCACCGCTGGAGTCGCCGTTGCTTGTCGCATCGTCGCCTTCTTCGTCCTCGTTGGTACCGCTGTTCACCACCGCTGTCGCCGCTTCTTGTCGCACGTCGCCGCTGCTATTGGTCGCACCACCACTGTAGCTCACACCTTCGCCGCTACTGGTCATGGCACCATTGTAGCTCACGTCGCCGATGTTGTTGGTCGCGCCACCATCACCGCTTATCAAGCCGCCGCTATTGGTCACGCTGCTAGTCCTTTTTCATCTCTGCGATTTCACCCTCAAGTAAGAGAGAAATATGTCAATAGTTATCCCTCGCCCAGATCTATAAGATTGTCAATTTAGGGGCATGCAAGCTAATCACTACCTAAGAAAATTTCATTTGGGAATTTCTAGATAATTGCATCTGCTACTGTTCAGCTACTAACATAGATATGCTGGAATTAGGCATGGAATGTTGCACTAACAGGAACATAATTGTTTATTGAATGAGTTCAAAAGGTCTGTGTAATCTCTTTGCTCTTTGTATGTTTGTTACATTGTTCAGTCAATAGCAATATGTTTTGTCCAAATTTGAATACATGATTCTTACACACGTTCATAATTCATGATGTCTGAGATACTAAAAATGGCCTTTGTATGATATATTTTTTTAATATCAGCTGGATTAATAAATATGTCTTTCTCAAAATGCAAATATGATTTTTTCCAAAATTTTCTTAATATTCCATTTTTTCTAATTTTCCATCGATCCTTTATTTTCCTAAATTTCAACCAATCCAAATTCAATGGATGTGAATTTGAGTTTTTGGTTATTTTTGGATCTGTCAGCTGAAATTGACTAGGATTCTGTTGGTTGTTTACATGGATGAGATTAATAATGCCCAATGTTTTTTGTTTTATCAGTGCAATACTTGTATGTTTTTTTTCCAGTGTAGAATAAGAATCCCAAACAATTTTGGAAATACAATTTCCTTCTTAGGCTAAAAATTATTTGATGCCCCCCAATCCAATGCTTTGGCTTGTTTATTGTGTTGAGGTTTGATGATGCATGTTTGGTTTTGCAAGTAAAATGCCCAGTTGGGTTACTGAGAGTGCATGATTAATTCATATAAGGGGAAAGAAAGAGAACAGACAGACTGAAGTAGGAGACTAATTTACCCCATCTAACCCTAAATAATTGCTTCTTGGTTACAAGCACCGAGGACATGCCTTTTGTGTCAGATTATGATATTTGGATTGGACTAAAAATTATGCGACGACCACTGTTTTAGTTCAGATAACTAATATCATGTTTATTTACACTGAATTAGATTATCATGTTTGGATTGAACACGCTTTCTCAAACAATATGAATAATGTAGCTTTTGATTAATAAATGTGATCTTTCTTTATTTTCTTAGGAGTGCAAAGACTACTTTTGCAACTCATTTTCTCCAAAAGGTTGGGTTAAGTTCAAATAGACAAAACTCCATCTCCATTTTTAATTGAGCAAGTACATATGCATGCAAACATATACATAGTCCATTAAGCCCGTCTAAGAATCTTCCTCAGAGATGTGTAGACATATTTTATGAAACCCTTCTTGGATTGTCCATTTGGGTTAGTTCGAAAAATGCACTAGTTTATATCATAGTGGGTAGCTCTACTGCGTAAATGTGTTTCATCTCGTGGAGATCTTATGTGACAGCGTCTCTTGTTCTCTGTGTGCATACTATATTAGGTGTAGTATACGCTCAACTTATACATACACTTGGAGAAATATGAGGAGATGCTGTCGGATTTCCTTTAGGGATGAACTACGCAGTGTGAGCTACTTCCTATGATATATATACTGTGTATTTCTGAATGGAATAGGAAGACCTACCAAAATAGAATGGAGTTAGAGAAGTTAGCATGCATTTACACGTGTAAGCTTGACTAATTTGCAGGTGGCAAAAAATGGACAAGAGTTGGATGATAATAAGAAATAGGTTAACAAGTACAGAATATAAAGAAGGTTGAAGTCGTTTATTCAATTTGCGATGAAAAACAAAAGACCCGAGGATGAGATTCAGTGTCCGTGTATCAATTGCTTGAATGGAAAAAAATTTAATAGTAAAGTTGTCTACGTTTGTTTGATCTGAAGGGGAATCTCATAATCTTATAAGACTTGGTTATACCACAAGGGAATCTGTTCCCGTTCATCAACCTCATGTACCAAATATCGAAAATCATGATGCTTGTAAAAGTATTGGGGACAGAATGTCAAAGGAAGTCACTGAGAACAATGCCCAATTGCTTGAAATGTTAGAGGTACTTTATAAGGGTGGCATCATGGATGATGATATCGATGATGTGGTTGATAGTTTCGAGAAGGAAGATGCGCCGAATTTTGATAAGTTGTTTGATGATGCCTAACGTAAAATGTACCCGGGATGCTAAAAGACTGTATTGGAGTTTGTTGTTAAGATGCTTCATATTAAGGTGTATAACAAATGGAGCAACAATTCGTTCAACATGATTATGAAGTTATTCAAGGAAATTCTGCTAAAATGTGACCTAAAAGTTCCATGGACCCTTTATGAAGCTAAGAAACTTTTACGTGATTCGGGTTTAGGATACGTTTTGATTTATGCGTGTAAATTTGATTGTACACTTTTTTAGAAAGTCAATGTGAATATTGAGAATTTCCCTCAACGTAATGAGTCTAGGTATAGGGTGAACGATGGTAAGGGTACGAAGATCACTCAGAAGATCCTGAGATACTTTCCATTGACATCAAGGTTGAAGAGATTGTACATATCGAAGAAAACAGCTACAGATATGAGATGGCACAAGGAGAAACGTGTGGATGATGGGGTGTTAAGGCATCCGGCTAATGGTGCGCAATGGAAAAAAAATGATAAACGACATCTTATGTTTGTTGAGGATCTGTGAAATGTGAAGCTAGGATTAGCCATCGATGGCTTCAATCCTTTTGGAAATATGAGCACATCATATAATATGTAGCCCGTTATTGTAATGCCTTATAATCTCTCACCATGGAAGTGTATGAAAGAGTCCTTTTTTATGTTGTCTTTGCTTATTCCCAGTCGATCAACACCCGGAAGAGATATCGATTTTTATTTACGACCATTAATTGACGAGTTGAAGGAGTTGTGGGAGGACGGTGTGCAAACTTATGATACCTCAAATGGACAGACTTTTATAATGCATGCAGTTGTTATGTGGACTATTAATGACTTTCCTGCATATGGCAACATGCTCAGGTGGACTACGAAAGGTAATTTTGCTTGCCCCACTTGTAATGAGGATGCATCATCGCAACGATTGAAAAATAAGATAGGGTATATGGGTGCTTGTCGATACTTATCTCATAATCATAGTTGGAAAAGGAGTAAGCTCTTTAATGGCCAAATTGAGGACAAATCTAGGTCTTCTGAGCTATTGGGGGAACAAATATTAAAGCAGATTGTTTCTGAGACATATAAGCCTTTTGGAAAGCATATACACAACAACAAAAGGAAAAGGGACGAACATTGACCAACTTTGAATTGGACAAAGAGAAGCATTATGTTTGACCTCGCTTACTGGAGCACACTTAAGCTCCAACACAATCTTGATGTTATGCACATTAAGAAGAGTATATGAGATAATTTGATTGGCACACTATTGAGTATAGATAGAAAAAACAAGAATACTGATAAAGCACGTGTGGATTTGGAGGATTTGAAAATACGAAAAGAGTTACACTTGAAGAGGCGTACAGATGGGTCCCTTGAAAAACCTCCAGCATTGTACACATTATCTTCAGTTGAGAGACAAGGATATGTAGCAAACATATCGACTTGCGTGAGTACTCAATGTGGTAAATTATCGGGGCTCAAAAGTCATAATTGTCATGTCCTCTTACAACAACTTCTTCCGATTGGGATGCGTGGGTACCTTAATAAGGAAATCGGTACTACACTGTTTAAGTTAGAAAATTTCTCCCAGCAATTGTGCTCGAAGACATTAAGGGTGAAGGATTTGGAGAATTAAAGGATCAAATCGTGCTTGTACTTTGCAAACTTGAGAAAATTTTTCCTCCAACTTTCTTTGATGTTATGGTCCACTTAGCTATTCACTTGCCTTGTTAGACAAAGCTAGGGGGGCCGGTTCAATATCGGTGGATGTATCAGATTGAAAGGTAATTGCTTTTATTTTTATAAAAAAATCGTTATTAAACTCTAGTACTAGTCAAATTTCATTTTTAAAATTATGGTATTCACTATTTGTAGGTTCCTTGGAGTTCTAAAATGTTTTATTGCTAATAAAACTCATCTAGAAGGTTCCATTGTAGAGGCTTACATTTCGAAAGAGTGTACAACATTTTGCTTAATGTATCTTGATGGAATCGAAATAGTGTTTAATCGAGGAGAGAAATTACAACGGCAGGATGCGCGGTCTAGGCTTCACAGTATTTATTCAAACAGCTCATCCCTTGGGCCTAATTTTAAGGGAACCTGAAATGCCTCTCAATGAACGCAAAATGGAACACTGGTTTATCTTATACAACCACCCTGAAGTGGATCCGTATCGAGAGTATGTTTAGTTTTAAATACATAGCATGCTGTTTTTAATCATACCCATTACTTATTAACAACATTGTATTATGTAGAGAACATAAGATCTTGTTAGAGAATGAAGGTACACAAAACATCACGAAGAGGCAACGCGAAAAATTTCCAAAGTGGTTCAAAGACCATGTAAGACGCTCGCTATCCCATACCATTTTTTAGTGTTGATATTTGACACATTCATTTATCATCATATTCAAACTAACATAACATATTTTATTTATATAGATGAACCAATTATAGAACCAACGGTCGTTAGAAGCAACCAATGAATTATGGTCATTGGCTAACGGTCCTTTCGCAATAATAAATATATATTTCGGATGCTTATGTAATGGAAACCGATTCCATATTTGTGAGTGCAACAATCGACACACAAGTCAACATAGTGGGTTAGTTGTGGAAGGGGACCATGAAGGTCAATCTCATAAATTCTTTGGTTATTTGCACAAAGTTTGGGAACTCACGTATTTGCTTAGACATAAAGTTATTTTGTTCCAATGTGAATGGTTTAATACTAGTACCAATAGGACTTTTCGCGTTAATGCACATTGCACAAGTATTGATGTAAGGAGTCAGTGGTATAAAGATGATTGTTTTGTGTTACCAAGTCAAGTCCAACCGGTATTCTACATTAACGATACCAAATTAGGTGCACATTAGAAAGTTGTAGAAAGATTCCAACGTCGAGGTATATGGGATGTGTCGTAGAAGAATGGTTCAAAACCCAATGATGCTCTCAATGATGTGTTCCAAGAAGATGAAACTACCGAGGTTGTA
Source organism: Heliamphora pulchella (assembly GCA_032270985.1). Classification (NCBI taxonomy): domain Eukaryota; kingdom Viridiplantae; phylum Streptophyta; class Magnoliopsida; order Ericales; family Sarraceniaceae; genus Heliamphora; species Heliamphora pulchella. The sequence continues at coordinate 8,236 of JAULJZ010189437.1, read as the reverse complement.
CCTATTGTCGTTTAAGATTCTATCATAATCCCTTTGCGTAGAAATGATATTAAATCAGAAATTATTTGACGACCACTAGATGAGGGTGTTGATGATGAAGATGCATTGATGGGGGAGTCTGATCAAGAAGAAGAAGACGAGCTTCATTTTGATGTTGAGACTGATCTTGATGTAGAACTTTGATGTTTTTTTTTCTAAAAAAATATAAACTACAATGGTTGTTATTTTCGGAACATTGATGTTCATTTTTTTAGTATAAATGACCATAGTTGTTATTTTGGGAACTTTGATGTAGAACCTTGATGTTTTTTTTAAAATAAAAATGACATCTGTTGTTACTTTGAGAGCATTGTGTAGAACTTAATCTATTTGTTCATATTTATTATTGCTTGGTATGAATTAATTCATATTTGTTCATTCTTTGCTTAAAAAATATATAGTTGTGGAAAATGCCGAAGAATAGTAAAGTGCTTGTAAAGCCCGAGTGCTTAGGCCAAAAGATGGTAGAATATGAGAAGCAAAAACTTATAACTATTGAAAGGAACTCAGCGAGACTAAATAGTTTGGGGATAAAGATCATGGCAAATTATGATCTTTATCTAACATGATGAGGAGTATCAACCTCTCGAAGGTGAGGAAAATTCGAGTTCTTCCAACAAAGATGACGAGTCTTGTAGGTCTAAAGTGAAAAAGGTAACAAATATTAACTAACATATGCCAATAACTTACTTTTGCTTATTATATTTATTAGTGTAGCATATTAACAAATTGTTACTTTTCCAATATCCTTTACTTTGTATTACATGTGCTAATAATTTAATTTGTTGCTATTTCAGATGGCTCCTGGCAAGAAGTTTAGTAGTCAGCCCAACCGTTCAGATTTCTAGCCAGATTCTCAACCCTATTATTGTTGTGAGCAACGCGGGTGAGGTAGGAGCTGCACCCTCTCCTTTGGAGCCTACTGCACACTCTATTCCAAGGGTTGTGGTACCCTTTCCCCTCTATTTCTGGGCATGCTGCATCCTCTCTTTCTATGGTTGATGCACGATCTCCATTGACACAGACCAGTGGCACTGGTATGATAATTTTAGTTTGTTAATGTGTATTCATAACCCAACGATGTTCTCATTTTATACACTCATTTTTTTGACATTAGTATCTAGATTGCAATCTTACAATTGTTAAAATGTGTGGCCGTTAATTGCAGTCTTCATCTCTTGAATTTCTCTTGACAAATAGGTGCGTCTTCTTCAAGGCGTGCAAGAGGGCCTACGTTGGGAAAAGAAATAGATAAAATGCTTGTCCGCAATGGCGAAACAAAGCTTACTGTTTCAGTACCCGCACGAATGCGAGCGTTTAGTGGGATTAATGCCACTGTAGTGGCAAATGAGTTTAGCCTTCAAATCTGAAGAATGTGCCCTATTTACGGTTTTACGCAGCTGGCATGACGTTGATTCTGCGATTAAGGCGGTCACCATAGAGGCTGTTAAATTAATAATTGCTAATTTTGTTTCATGTATTAACTTCATTTATGATACTTGTAGGACAAATTTGACATAACTAATGAAGATGATGGCAATGACTTAGCGCAAATCATTTCCGACGAGAAGTGCTACCGTCTATATAAAGATTGGAAGTGCACCATGAAGAGGCATTATTTTGATCTTTCCAAAGACGGTGTTGATCCATACAATCATCCATATTGTGGATTGGACAAAAATGGATGGAAATTTTTAATCGATCATATATTTACATACTCGAAATTTCAAGTACAATGATACTAATTATAGTTAAATTTGTGATTTGCATTTATATAATTATATTTAACTAATATTTGTGCATTTGTAGAAACGGTCGATAGCTAGCAAAAATAACACATGAAAGTTGCCTTATAACCACACAATGGTGTCCTGTTCATTTCCTGCAGCAATATCTATTGAGGTGAATTAAATAACTAGTAAAGTACATAGTTTCATTGCTACTGTTTAGTAATATATTGTATTATATTTGAAATTCACAGGAAAATGAAAATTGGGGGGGGGGGGGGGGGGGTGGTGGAGTTACTAGATTTTTGTGATTTCTACGAGAAATCACATAAGTCCAAGAAAACAAAAGAATGGATTGATCCTGTTTGTAGTGAACTACATGTAAGCACCCAACAAATGAATGCAAATATCAATCATTTCCTTAGTGAAAAGATAATAATTGTTCTTTTCTTTACAATGACAAGCGAATCTGTTGAGAGTCTGGGATGAGGCTTCCCAGTTCGGGATGCCAATGACGCAAGAGGCCATCTCTAGGACAGTTCTCGAAGAGAAAAAAAGATATCTTAGAGAGTTTGGCGTGGGACCAAAACCTTTTTCCTCTTCTTCTAGAGCGAATGCCAAATCACAAGCACGTGACATAGAGACAGAGAAACTCAAATCTGACATGGACGCACTCCGTGAAGAGCATCAATCAGAGCGAGATATGCAACAAAAATAGAATGATCAGCTCCAAAGCATTTAGACACAGTTCCTGCAGGATCGTCCTACTATTTGATTGATGTTCATGGTTAGACTCTTTCCTCAACATATATTTATTTGTCTTTTATATCTAAAACCTCTACATAATGAGATGCATAAAAAATCATAAAGTTCTAAAGCAAAAACGTGAAAAAGTTAAGAAAAATGGGCCGTTCAGGTGTAAAAACAAAAAATAGCCATTAAACCACTTGAGGAATGACACATGCACCTCGTTCTTGTGCAAACAAATTTGTAGAAACTTACATGTCGTTTCGACACTCGAGTAGAGTTTTATAACAAAAAACAATGAAAACAGGCCGTTCGGGAATCAAAAACTAAAAATAGCCAAAAAATCATTTGGTGAATGATATGGGCACCTCATTCTTGTGCAAACAAACTTGTAGAAACTTATGACACGCGGTTTTGAAACCCGAGTAGAGTTTTATAGCAAAAAACATAAAAAAAAGTTAACGAAAATGGGTCGTTCGGGGGTCAAAAACTAAAACAATCACTCAACCACTTGGGGAATGACACATACATGTCATTCTTATGCAAACAAACTTGTAGAAACTCACGGAATACGATTTCGACACCCGAGCAGAGTTTTATAGCAATAAACATTAAAAAGTGAACGAAAATGGGCCGTTTGGCAGTCAAAAACAAAAAACAGCCACAAAACCACTTGGTGAATGATATGGGCAGCTCATTCTTATGCAAAACAAACTTATAAAAACTTACGGAATGCGGTTTCGACACCCGAGTAGAATTTTATAGCAAAAAACATGAAAACGTTTAAGAAAAACGGGCCATTCAGGGGTCAAAAACTAAAACAACCACTAAACCACTTAGGAATGACACAAGAACCTCAATCTTGTGCAAACAAACTTGTGCAAATTTACGTCATGTGATTTCGACACCCGAGTAGAGTTTTATTGTAAAAAATGTGAAAAAATTTAACGAAAATGGGCCATTCGGAGGTCAAAAACTAAAAACAAGTATAAAACCCTTGGTGAATGATATGGGCACCTCATTCTTATGCAAACAAACATTTAGAAACTTACGGCATGTGGTTCAATATCCGCGTAGAGTTTAATAGCAAAAAACATGAAATAGTTAATGAAAACGGGTCGTTCGGGGTCAAAAACTAAAAACAGCCATAAAATCACTTGGTGGATGAAAGGGACACCTCATTCTTTTAAAAAAAACTTATAGAAACTTACGGAATGCAGTTTCGACACCCGAGTAGAGTTTTATAGCAAAAACATGAAAAAATTAAGGAAAACGGGCCGTTCAAGAGTCAAAAACTAAAGAAACTATTAAATCACTTGGGAAATGATATAGGTACCTCATTCTTATGCAAACAAATTTGTAGAAACTTACGGCATGTGATTTTGATACTCGAGTAGAGTATTATTACAAAAAAAAACGTGAAAAACTTCACGAAAATGGGCTGTTCTGGGGTTAAAAACTAAAAACAAGCAGAAATCCACTTGGTGAATGAAATGGGCATCTCGTTCTTATGCAAACAAACTTGTAGAAACTTACGACATGCGATTCCAGCACCTGAGTAGAATTTTATTGCAAAAAAATGTGAAAAAGTCAAGAAAAACGGGCCGTTCGGGGGTCAAAAACTAAAAAACAGCCACGAAATCACTTGGGAAATGACACGGGCACCTCATTCTTGTGCAAACAAACTTGTAGAAATTTACATCATGCAGTTTCGATACCCGAGTAGAGTTTTATTGTAAAAATTGTGAATAAGTTCACGAAAATGGGCCGTTCTGTGGTAAAAAACTAAAAATAAGCACAAAACCACTTGGTGAATGATATGGGCACCTCATTCTTATGCAAACAAACTTGGAGAGACTTACGGGATACGGTTTCAATACCCAAGTAGAGTTTAATAGCAAAAAACATGAAAAAGTTAATGAAAATAGGTCATTCGGGGGTCAAAAACTAAAAACAGCCATAAAACCACTTAGCGAATGAAATGGACACCTCATTCTTATGCAAACAAACTTATAGAAATTTATGGAATGCGGTTTCGACACCCGAGTAGAGTTTTATAGAAAAAAACATGAAAAAATTAAGAAAAGCGGGACATTCGGGGGTCAAAATCTAAAAACTGCCACTAAACCACTTGGTGAATGATAAGGGCACCTCATTCTTATGTAAACTAACTTATAGAAACTTACGGAATGCAGTTTCGACACCCGAGTAGAGTTTTATAGTTAAAAACATGAAAAAGTTCAGGAAAATAGACCGTTCAGGGGTCAAAAACTAAAACAGCCACTATACCACATAAGGAATGACACAGGCTCCTCAATCTTGTGCAAACAAACTTGTAAAAATTTATGTCATGCAGTGTCGATACCCGAGTAGAGTTTTATTGCAAAAAACATGAAAAAGTTCACGAGAATGGGCCGTTCGGGGGGTCAAAAACTAAAAACAAGTACAAAATCACTTGGTAAATGATATGGGCACCTCATTCTTATGCAAACAAACTTGAAGAAATTTACGGCATATAGTTTCAATACCCGAGTAGAGTTTTATACCAAAAAAGATGAAAAAGTTAACGAAAACGGGTCGTTCGGTGGTCAAAAACTAAAAACAGTCATAAAATCACTTGGTGAATGAAATGGACACCTCCTTCTTATGCAATCAAACTTATAGAAATTGACGAAATACGATTTCGACATCCGAGTACAGTTTTATAGTAGAATACATGAAAAAGTTAAGGAAAACGGGCCATTCGGAGGTCAAGAACTAAAACAGCCACTAAAGCACTTGGGGAATGATACATGCACCTCATTCTTATGCAAACAAACTTGTAGAAACTTATGGCATGTGATTTCGATACCCGAGTAGTGTGAGACCCTGCACCGCTTTGTTTTTGATATATATAAATGATGACGTGTTTTCTTCATGTTATGTATATCATCGATGCGTAGTTTATGTTTTGGAGTTGTAGAACAGCATGTAGATGCGTTTTATGCTTTCTTGGACCTTGTTTAGGCTTGTTTGGTTGGCCTTAGAATGCAAAATCGAGACAAAAAACCAGTAGGCTCAAACCTTGGAGTTCGATCGACTAGACGGCTATGCTCGGTCGGCTGAACTGGTTTTCTTGAGTTCGATCGACTGATCCAGGGGGTTCGATCGACTGAACTGTGGCGGTTCACGTTTTTCGAGGAGTTTCAGTCGACTGAACTGCCCTTTTTGTTGAGCCTATATGTATTCCAGGGCCTGAAATGTTTGAGAAAGTTTTCTTTTCTCATTCTCTCTGCCTTTTCTCTGCATATTTGACCTGCCCAAGCCTAGTTTTCAACGATCAGCTTGTGGATCCCTGTTATCTACGCTGTTAGCTTCGCGCTCATCCGGTCAGATTCTCGTTCCGACGAGGTTCAATTTTTGAGACGTCGAGTTTTGACCCAATGAGGTAGAATTCTAGACCTACTGCTGTTATGAGGGTGTTTTATGCAATTACATGTATTTTCACCGAGTAGAAATGCATCAAATGTCATATTTTCTGTTTAAATCTTGTTTTTCAGATAGAAAACATGCTTTTCGCTTTTCTTGGCTTATAGTACTGTATGACGTGTGATAACATGATTTTCAAAGGATTTTCTTGAAAACGGAGGAAAATGGTGGTTTTGTGAAAAATCTCAACACTTGGTGTTTTGGAGGTTTGGACCTCGCCTTCGGAGTTGAATCTCAGGTTTTGAAACATTTTGTTGAAAACGGAAAAAAATATTTTGAAAATATTTTGTTGATCTCCATGTTGATGGATGGATCTATATACATATATAATGTATTATTTTGAGAAAATATTTTCGTAGTTGAGCTACGGTACTGTTTTTAGAAGCTTATCTAGATGTACTGGGATGACGGGTATTTGGCACGAGTTGCCATCGGTGAAAGTCTAAAAATGTGCGTAGTGTAGGTACCTTTGTTATCCTTCGGGGTAGTTCCTGTAAAGAAGGTCGGTTTGGGTGCTCTTTTCCCTCGGGTTGTCGGGCCCGTAAAGTTAGCTTTTACGTCGTGGTGCTCTGTATAGAACTTGTCATTACTTAGCAGGTCTTAAATGATTCAGGACTAAGTAATGGGCATGAGTCTATAGTTGTTACCTCTATCCTCTTGTGACGGAGTCGGTACATAGGATCTCTTTACTCTTCTTTTCCACGATGGTACATTCCGTGAGGGAAAAATGTTTGATTACTATTTTTTTTTCCTTAACTATGGTTGGTTATTTGCATTATTTGCAACACATGGTTTGAAGGATGAAAACTTGGGTTTTATGTTAATAAAACCATTTTGGGAGACTGGTGTAGTCTGATGGGAAAACTTGAGAGTTTTGGATGGAAAACCTTTTGGGTTTTAAGGTTGAGTTCGCTCCCATTCTATATGATTGCATATTTCCTGCTTTACAACTTTATTGTCTGTTTCTTTGGGCTTCGGCTCACGGGTGGGATTTTCTGTATAAAACATTTTTCAGGTGATGATGTGGATGATGATCTTGTGTAGATCTAGTGATGCCCGTACTGACGGATGATGGAAGACTGTAGTAGTTTTCATTTTTGGTACGCATATTCCTGAAGGCAAGTTTTGTACGCCATAAGGCGATATACTGTATGTATGTTGGAACTGCATGCCCTTGATTCTGAGAGATATCTTTTGTTGGGTATTTATTGTTTCAACAGGCGATTTTTAATAAATGAAAACTTGTATTTTCATAAAAACTGGTGTTTGGTGGATTTTCACGTGACCCTGAATTTTGGAGCGTGACAAGTAGAGTTTATAGCAAAAAACATGAAAAAGTTAATGAAAATGGGTCGTTCGAGGGTCAAAAACTAAAAACAGCCACAAAACCACTTGGTGAATGATATGGGCATCTCATTCTAATGCAAACAAACTTATAGAAACTTACGGAATGAGGTTTTGACACCCGAGTAGAGCTTTATAGCAAAAAACATTAAAAAGTTAAGGAAAATGGGTTGTTCGGGGGTCAAAAACTAAAAAACGGTCACGAAACCACTTGAGGAATGACACGGGCACCTCGTTCTTGTGCGAACAAACTTGTAGAAACTTACAGCATGCAGTTTTGACATTTGAGTAGAGCTTTATTGCAAAAAACGTGAAAAAACTAAGGAAATCAAACCGTTTGGGGGTCAAAAACTAAAAACAGCGACAAAACCACTTGGGGAATGACATGAGACCCTTGTTCTTATGCAAACAAACTTGTAGAAACTTACGTCATGTGGTTTCAATACCCGAGTAGAGTTTTATTGCAAAAAACGTGAAAAAATTAACGAAAATGGGCCATTCGGGGTCAAAAACAAAAAACAGCCACAAACCATTTGGTAAATGGTATGGACACCTTATTCTTATGCAAACAAACTTGTAGAAACTTATGGCACACGGTTTTGACACAGGCACTTCGTTCTTGTGCAAACTCGTATCTAATAATTAACAATTGGGTAAATTACACTTACATCCTCTGTATTTAAGGGTTATATCACTGTCACCCCCTCAATTCTCTGAAATATCGCTGCACCTCCTTACTTTTTTATTTTTGTAATACCTAGGTTCAAAAGTTAATTCCGTTAACTTTTGGACAGAAAAATAGTATTTTCATACTTATATCCCATATTTTTTTTGTTTTTTGTTTTTTTAATTACAAAATTTTATTTAAAAATTTTTAATTAAAAAATAAAAAATTACTAAATACAAAAATA
>JAULJZ010189426.1:0-21193 GCA_032270985.1 Heliamphora pulchella | reverse complement strand
AGCCCTCTAGTTAATATCACAATTTAGAGTTTATGCTTCAAATAGTATTCAACATTTAAATCAAACCATAACATGCATAGTTGACACAACTCAATAAACCATAAGTTAACTAGATTTCCAAATTTCACCATTTATCGGTACATTTAATATGCCAACCATCAAACTAATAAGTTACTAAACTTCAATTGATCACTAAGAGTTCTAAATTCACCCTCACACCAAACTGTCATGTGTTCCAACTATTTCTTCATGATTACAATTAACAAAGTCAATTTATTCCACACGTCCAAAAAACGTAATTAAGATTCCACATTCCATTAATTTAACTTTTGAATTTACTCAAATTTTAAGAATCAGAGATCTATAGAACCCCATGCAAAAATTGTCAAATCTTTAGGTATCGCGTCCAATATTCGTAAGGTTTGAATCCACATACTATCCTAATTTCATTAAAATCAAACTTTACAATAAGTCGTGCCATGTCTTATTCTCAAAATGCACAGACCTAGAATTTGAATGTACACAACCTCATCAATTTGCATTTTCTACATTAAAATTCCCAAACCTTTAATTTACAAGATTTAAATTACCCATTTAAAAATTCCAATTCCATAGTTCCTTAACCCACTTCTTAAACACAAGATTAAATCGGTCCATCCTCCCAAATTTGTTTAATAAACCTACGTATTAGCACACACATTCCATAATCCATAGGTGATTCAAGTTAGTCAACTAAAACCACTTATAAAGTGTTCAAAACTCAATCGGCCTTTTTATTGTGTCCAACCCACACCAAGTCAACCATCAGTCCCTAAGTAAGAATGTATAATATTATCCTCAAGAGTTGTAGAATTCACCGTGGCACTCATGTAACATAAATTCAAACCCAATAACCCAAAAATTTGTTAAAATATTATTTAATCACTTAAACCTTTAGGTTTTCATAAGTTTTATCAATTAAAATCCATTACTACTCTAACATATTCCCAAACCCCTCAAGTCAATCTAATTTTATGAGACTTTTTGCCTTTCAACAACACAAACAAGATCCTATACTCCAAATTTCTCTAATCTTCTAACTTATTTGTACATTCAACCTTCTATTCACCTTTCAATTGATTTTACTAAAATCAAACCAAGAAACTATGAATTCATTAGGATTTGTTCATAAATCTCCCAAATTTTACAATTAAACAAAAATTTAACTTTAAAACCATAAACCCATGTGTTATATGGCTCAAGTTGTTTACGAGGAGTTTCTATTTCATCATTCTACCATATTTTCATAAAATCCAACCATTAAACCATCATACCAGAAATTCATCTGTGAGTTAGGGAAACACATATAGGATTTCATAACTTTCAAACTTTTTATTTAACTATCAATGTAACTGTGAGGACCCGATACCTATTTATTTAGTACTTTCATATTTGAAGAGACCGAATAAAATTTAGGTATGGATGCCATCAAACTTTGCTCGGTAACGGTTGAGTTAATGATATGTGAAAATAAAGTTGAGATACATGGTGATGAATGCTTTGATATGGCTAAGTTAATGGAGAGTGAAATTTGAAGTTTGAGTTGAGTTTTTGGAAAAATTTGCGAAATTCACCTTCAGGGATCACCGCTTGAGGGGACTATCGGGGAACATTTGGAATTATCCAGAATGTTGGAGAAAATTGGGACTTTTATATATATATATATATGAACATAGCTTGCGTGAGGGACCCAATCTTTCATTTTCTTCTCCTCTTTCCTTCTTCTTCCACTCTAGGGAGAGAGAGACCCACCTTGCACATGTAAACCCTAACCCTCCCTCTCTCAAGTTGAAGATCTAAGCTAGATTGAAAGTCATCGAGGATGAAAATCAAGCTTTAGAGCAAGGAAATGGGAGATGGAGCATTAAGGAGGCAAGAACACCCAAGATCCAAACCCTAGGAGGGAGAATTTGAAGAGATTTCAAGCTTTTGAGCAAATCCAAAGTAGGATCTAGATTCTCTCGTATGTTTGTGATGATTTGAGTTGATAATTTCTTATATGAGTAAAATATAACAGATTCAATGCATGATTTGAAGGGATAATAGAGTAATGTGTGGGTTGAGTTGGGTTCTCACAAAGAATTGAGTTTTTGAGAAATGATAAACCATGAATTTATGAAATTATTGCATAAAAAAGGGATTATAAAGTTTAAATCTAATGTTTTTGGGTAGAAATCAATATTTAAAACATGTTTGATGGTGGTTTAAAGGTTTTGAGGCTTGAAACTCAAAACAGGGGCAAATTTGTGGTTTTCTCAGGCGACAGCGCGCTCGAGCAGAGCCCTGTTCGCTCAGGCGCTCAATTGGCAGAGAGTTGGGCGCTCGAGCGCCCGACGTTCGCTCAAGCGGACTGACTGCGCAGGGCCAACTTCTTTTTACCATATCTCCCTCATTCGAATTTCGAATGGGGTCGTTTTTATACTCAAATAGAAGCCCAGGAGGTCTTCTTTCCAACAAGACTATTCTCACAAGAAAATTCTTTTTGTAGAAAAATATATGATTAAAATAGTAAGGGTATGTCAAAATTTTCTTAACTATTTTTCACCAGATTTTGGCCAAACGCTTTGAAAAAGTATATTTTTATCAATATTGAACATTTTCGTCGAATTTTCTATCCCTTGGACTATGAATATACCTACTTTACTTTGCTTGGGTTAGGATGCTAGTATCATACTGATTGGAGGTATTTGCGATAAAATTGTCAGTAATTAAATTTGATTGGCGGGTATCGATAATCTTAACGTGAAGAGTTGATTTAAAGTATTTAATAACAGGAGCTCAATGCAAATTGGTCTTGAAATTATGGCTAAGAGTACAGTTACAATTCTTTAGTGGTGTGAACTGTAATTTAGTATTTTATGAAAATTATAGAAATCGACATAATTTTTATAATTACAGAAACCGTTGGGTGGTATCTGGGTCACACTAGAAGTCTATATCATAATTACTCCACAGGTCTCTACTGTAATCCTATAAATATGTGGGTAGGCTAAACAAAATTCATAAGTTGTCTTTCAAAACTAAGGTTGTCCAGATTTTATGTTCGGGAATCGCATTGGGAATACAGTAGAAGATCTGTTCGGAGCTTCAACTCGGAGAATCAAAGTACATTGTTGAAGAATCGATCAAGACGTATTTATCTAAATTAACTGTGGTGGCACGGGTTTTTATTTTGATTGTTCGGCATCATAAGGATTTTATCTAGAGCTTGTTTCGGCAATTGCCCATCCAATTTTTTTTTAAAAAAATCGTATACAAATCAATGATCTTGGCAGTTTGCTTCCAACAGTTGGGTTCTTATTCGAGTTGATTTCTTGATTTTCGTATGAAATTCTATGGATTAAAATGTTGGTTTTCAAGTTGTTGTGAGGTTGGAAGTTATTTCAATGTTAAATGTATGTTTTACTTCATATTTTCGCTTATCTAAAATTATGTTCAAAGGATGAGAAAAATGGGTTATTTCCCAACACTTAGACAAATTTTCAAGATTTTGGGCCGCTTGCTCTCGGGTACCTCACCGCTTGAGCGGTGACGAGTCCACTCGAGTGAACTTTGCTGGGTGGTACACTTTTGAAACTTTGTTTTAAAAAGGAGGTTGGCTGGTTACCTTTTAGGCATCTTTTATGGCATAAAGAGCTATATGTGGGGGCCTATTTCTTAGTTTAAAAAGGTCTCTTTTACTTTGATTTTGATGGAAAAAATGAAATATTTTGGTTAATTCTCCTATAAAGCTTAGTTTCGGTTAACCTTTTGGTTTGACTTGTGATAAATCTTAAACTCGAATTTCTTTACCTATTATATATCGTGGAGTTTTTATTGTTACAAGTTTGAGGTGTGACAAACTACAAGAGTTGCTTGACAAATATTTCGTTCGCCTAGCACATCGCCCTGGGGTGCGCCAGCACTCTTCGCCAAAAAGAAGGCTGGAATACTTCAACTTTGCATCTACGATTGGCAGCTGAATAGGGTAACAATTAAGAATTGGTACCCATTATCTAGAATAGATGACCTTTTTGACCAACTTCGTGGATCGACTTGCTTTTCAAAAATAGATCTTCAGTCAGGATGCCATCAGCTTTGAGTAAGGGAAGAGGACATTCTAAAGATAGCCTTTAGAACCCTCTACGGACATTATGAGTTCGTGGTCATGCCCTTCAACCTGACCAATGCACCGGGAGTCTTCATGAGTTTGATGAATGAACTCTTCCAACCCTACATAGATAAACTAGAATGTCATCAATGAATGAACTTTTCATTGATGACATTCTAGTTTATTCAAAAACTGAGGAAGAACATGAGCAACACCTAAGAACCATCTTGCAAATCTTAAGAGAAGCACAATTATACGCTAAGGCCAGCAAATGTGAGTTCTGGTTAAGAGAGGTTAAATTTTTGGGACACATAGTGTCAAAGGAAGGAATAGCTGTGGATCTAGCCAAGGTTTAGGCATTCATAGAGTGGAGGCAGCCCAAGAATGTGTTTGAGATTCAAAGTTTCCTTAGACTATCTGGATACTACCAAAGGTTCATACAAGACTTCTCTAAGCTGGCCAAACCACTGAAAAAATTAACACAGAAAGGAGTGAAATTTGAGTGGAACGACAAGTGTGAGTCATCATTTCAAGAGCTGAAGAGAAGATTAACTAATTCTCCTATTTTGGTCATATCCGAACGAAATGTTGGTTATACAGTCTATTATGATGCATCGAAAGAAGGATTAGGGTGCATCCTTATTCAAAATGGCAACGTCGTGGCTTATAGATCAAGGCAACTAAAGTCACACGAGCAAAATTATCCCACACATGACTTGGAGCTTGCTGTTGTTGTTTTCGCTTTAAAATCCTTCAGGCACTACCTGTATGGGGATAAGTTTGAGCTTTTTACCGATCACAAGAATTTGAAGTACCTGTTTAATCAAAGGGACCTCAACATGAGACAACATCGGTGGATGGAATACTTACAAGATTACCATTTCACGATGTCTTACCATCCCGGTAAAGAAAATGTCGCAACAGACGCGTTGAGTAGAAAGACAAAAGGTGAAGTGGCAAGTATTACAACATGAGAATGGGACATGATCGGAACACTCAGCGAATTCTGCCTGCAAACTCCAGAGAGTGGAAAAGGAGCTTGTTTTCGCCTAACAGTAGCTATGCCTAACTTACTCTAGCGAATCAAAGAGGCTAAAAAATACGACCAAGAATCTGAGTTGTTCTAAAAGAAACGGATAACAGAGGAGTCAAAACCTGGTTGGGTAGTGAACAAACATGGGCAATTGACCTTTCAGGGCCGACTTTTCATTCCCAATATCGGTGGATTAAGAGAAAGCGTTCTGAGGGAATATCATCAATCGTCCTTTGATGTCCACCTATGAGGAACAAAGATGTACCAAAACTTGAAAAGGCAATACTGGTGGGAATGCATGAAGCTGGATGTTGCTAATTACGTGGCTAGGTGCCTGACCTATTAACAAGTGAAAGCAGAACACCAAAATCCAGGAGGAACTCTGCAACCTCTAGAAATACCGCAATGGAAATGGGATCATGTGACCATGGACTTCGTCATGGGATTATTAAGTCACCTCAGGGTCACGATGCTATTTGGGTGAGTGTAGATCGACTTACCAAGATAGCCCACTTTCTGCCTATTCGATTAACCGAGAGATTGAAAGCCTTTAGCAAGAAGTATATCTACGAGATCGTCTGTATTCACAGAGTTTTAGTTTCCATCGTCTCCGACCGGTACCCACGATTCACATCTCCATTCTGGCAAAGCCTTCAAGCCACCCTAGGAACAGAACTCTGTTTTAGCACTACCTTCCACCCTCAAATCAATGGACAATTTGAACTTATAATTCAAACCCTAAAGGACATGCTACGAGCCTGCGTCATGGATCTCAAGGGAAGCTGGAAAAAACACCTAGCGTTGGTCAAATTTGCTTACAATAACAGTTATCAAGCCAGCATCAGCATGCCCCCATACAAAGCTCTCTAAGGAAGACTGTGTCGATCATCGCTTTGCTGGACGAAAATGGGAGAAGCCAACTTGTTGGGACCAAACTTGATATAAGAGATAACTAAGAATATTAGGCTGACTCGCCAACGAATAGCCACAGCGTGAAGCAAACAGAAGAGTTATGCTGATCAACGACGAAGGCCCCTTGAGTTTAACGGGGGAGATCATGTGTTCCTGAAAATTCAACTACGACGAGGAATTATTTGCTTCGAAAAAAGGGGAAGCTAGTTCCAAGTTACATCAGGTCATTCGAAATCCTGGATAACTACGAACGACAGCTTACCGCCTGGCTTTACCCCCACAACTCGCGAGCATTACCCACACACTCAACTAGGAGGAGCTTCGAATCGATGACGATGCCATCTTTGAGGAGAAGCCAGTAAGAGTTCTGGATTTCCGCGACAAGGTTCTCAAAAGAAAGACAATCCCTCTAGAACGCGTCTTGTGGCGACATCAAGGAATTGAGGAATCAAACTGGGAGCAAGAAGATAGGATGCAAGTAAATTACCCACAGCTTTTCTCAAAAAAAGGTACGATGTAAAAAAAATTGAGGATGAAATTTGTTATAAGGGGGTAAAATGTAAGGACCCGATTTCTAATCCTCGTGATTAGTAAAAAAAACAAAGAAATAGAGACATGTCACAAAAAATATATATATAATATATAATAATAATAATAATAATAATAAGAATAATAATAATAATACCTATTTAATCCACTTCATCAAGGCTATATATATATATATATTATTACTTATTATGCTCATAATTACTCTATAATTCACCACCCTAAAACTCCTCTATATAAGGCGCCCCTTCCCCTTCTAATTTTGGGCTAAGAGTGGGAGAGTCACAATTAGATTTTCTCTAAATGTTCTTAAGAGAAAAGTGAGAAGGGAGGAGTAAGGAGGAAGAGGGAAGGCACTCTATTGAAGCTAAGTCCAAGGTTTTATCACTAAAGTTTGGGTTTTTATCTTGAATGTAAGTTAAGCACCCTAAAATCCTCTCCTCTTACTCAAATCTAAATTCATCTATATCAATCTAAGAGATGAAATAAGGATCCTATAACAAGAAAGCAAGAGAAAATAAGTTAATCGCAAGATTATGGGCTGTAACGAGTTGTGACTTTATATGATTTGTTTGATGAGAGATTTTGTTTAATTTGTTCGAAATACTTGCTGGTGTTCTTATTTTATAACTTATATATATTCCATATCAAAAATAGAATTAGATCAAATCCATACATGAAGGGATAAAAGTTAGATCTTTGAATTTTATTCTCGTTCTGATTTCGCCGCTTGCTGGACTCAACTTTGAAAATTCATAAATAATTCTAGAAATATTGTCTATTGTTAATTTTTATGTCCAGAGTTAGGGCTTGGAGTTATATTTCATTTAAAACCAGTTTGAACTGATTTGGGCTTGTGAAAGTCGAGATATGATTTTTTTACCAAAACATGTCAAAATCCGGATTAGTCCTTATTGCAGAGGCAAAAACCCTATGTGGCGCCCCAGTTTCTGGGTATGTCGAGACATATATAATTATACTTAAGAGATATTCTAACCATTCATTCATAGATAATGAAGTACTTAATTGCATAATAAAGCTTGAAGCTCAACAAAACATCAAAATTTAAAAGTCATTACAATCATTCAGCAAGTATCTCGGATAAAAAAAAAACCAGAAGGCAATCTACTGCTCCCTGGGAGCTGTGTCAAATTCTTGGGGTTCTTCGTACCATTCCTCTTCAAAATACTTGGGTTCAGCGAAACACTCTCCCTTTGGAAAGTCTTGCCCTTCACATGTGGTGCAAACGCCGTCAGTCGAAGCTTAGAAGTAAAACACTCCAAACTTCCTCACAATCACAAATTCACCGCAACAAATATCGTCCAAAACTTTAAGAATTTATAAATCAAAAAGACAAATAAGAGTTAAAATATACAGCATGATGAACTAGTAATGGCAAGATAACTAAATATGCAGGAGTAATAGTGCAATGTGATACAAAATGCCCAATCCCAAAATACACCCAGAGATAGAATATGAATTCCACGCCGAGAATTACAAAAGTAGACTTAATGGGTAATTGATCACCAAAGCCATCATAAATAATTTCCTACATTGGGGACGCACCCAGGGTGTAAACCAGGAACAAAGGCCAAAACCACTTATAAACCTGCAACTAGGGACGCCCTAAACATAGAGCTAAGGAGACAGAAACTCTAATGCATCCAAACCCACAACGGTACGATGAATGTAACAGTGATAATGCTCATGGTGGTACGATATGCATTTCAAGTACAACTAGTTATAGCATTGTATGGAAAGGTACAAACTAACATAGGACAAGTATGAGGTACAATTCCCAAGTACGATTGTAAATTTATGGCAATGGTCATGCTTCACCATATATTCACATAATTTCAGCATTTATCTCATCTAGTCCAAGTAAAACATTTAAAACAAGTTACATAACCAAAACATGCATTATCACACTCTTAAAAATTCACAAGTCAACTTTTGATTACTTATTTGCAAACCACAACAGTGATTTGGGTTATTTAGCCCCTGTTTGGTAACATTTATGTTTTATGTTTTTGTTTTTAAATTTTTTTGTAAACTGTAAATAAAAACATATTTAATAATTATTTTTGTTTCAAAAAAACTATAAACAGTTTTTAAAATTTACTAAATTCTTATAAACAGAAAAAATATTTTTTCACTTATTTTGTAAACAAATTTTCAGTCTATTTTTCTTCTTTCAAAACATCCGGCCACCAACTCCGACCACCCTCTCCGATTACCACACCCAACCACCCTCTCCGGCCACCCCTCCATCCATCACCACCGACCGCCGCCCACCGCTTCCAACCATCATCTCCGACCACCACATATGACTATTGCCTCCGACCACCACCTTTAACTATCACTTCGACCATCATCGCTTCTCCAGCTAATACCTCTGATCACCATCTCCCACCAGCACCATCCGGCTACCACCTCCAACCACCCACTCTCGCCACATCTAGCCATGTCTTTCGACGACTATATACTGCCACCGTCTCCGACAACCATCGCTACTTCTTACTATCATCACTGACTAACACCTCCAACTCCAACTAACATTTTCAACTACCACTTTTGAAACATCTATGTGCCAAACATGCTTTTGTTTTTATTTTCTTATAGAAATAACCAAAAACATATTTTTTATTTTTTGTAAATAAAAAATAAAAAACTGTAAATGTAACCAAACAGGGCCTTAGAAATTGAGTTCGGTTATGATTTTTGGCGACAACCTAAATATAAATATTCTCTACAATCTTCGTGTTTAGTGCAAAGGTCAAATCCTAAGGTAACTAGTGAAAATAAATTAAATAAATGAAAATAGTTCAGCATTTTTTAGAAAAATTATAGAAAAAAGGGCCTTAGTTGGTCTTAGGTTTGGGGTATCAAAATAGGTCCTACTGAGCTAATTGTTGGATATGTTGTAGCTTAATATGTTCTCTACAAGTCCCTTAAATAGTGCTTAGTGTAGTTATTTAAAAACATTAAAGAAATAAGTCATTTTGTAAAACGTGTCAATCGGTCCTCAAACACATAGTAGAAATAATGTTTAACAGATGATTTAAAAATGGTTTGGGGGATCCGCCAAGGGTTTTAAAGTCTGATTTTTTGACAAAGACTAGATTGATATGTTAGCTACACTTTTCATGAAAATCACTTTTGGATTTGGTCACTAAAAACAGAGGCTTTTGATTGCACAACAATGTGTGACCGAAGGCTTTGTGGTTTGATGAACCACAATACTGACTTTCGAAAGCATTTTTACCTATCAAATCTCATTATGTTAGGCTTCGATTTGGTGTGTAGTTAGATATATATGTTATCTATAACTTTTATGTTTCGACCTAAGCTCGGATCATGACTTAAAATTGGGTTTTGAGGTGTGCAAAATCTGCTGGTCTGAAACTGACACACTTTGGTAAAAATGTTGTATCACGAGCTCTACACACTCAAATCAGTTCAAACAATTTTTGTATAAAAGATAACTTAAAAATCTAAATTCGGATATAAAAACTCACTTAGATCATTTTTTTTATCTTTAGTTATGATGTTTCAAAATTCGAGGTAGAATGTCTAAAAGTTAGAAATCTCAAGCCATATGTATTCTAACTTCCTAGCATGTGGGGTGTCAAGATTTGAGCGATTCTTTTTGTATGCATGAGTTAGATGTTAGGGTCGTATGCTAAAAATCATGTTTTTAATATTTAATTTTATTTTAATAAAATTAATTTTTCATGTTATGAGAATCTTAATGAGCAATGTATGCAATATCATTTCTTTAATTTTATGCATGCATGTCTTTTATTTTGTACAGTATTTAATTTGGTGTGTAGAGTACGGCTTCGACACAGAAGATCATATTTTAGATTCTTACAGAATATAAATTATTTCTTCACAGTTTAAATGGAGATGGACATACCATCGGTACGACTATACCACAAAGTTTTAGTAGGTCTGTCTTAGTTACGAAAAATATATAATAGCGTCATCTATTATTCCGACTCTCTGTGCTAATACACTTTGTGTGTATTGAATGGGACACATTAGGGTAATATTTTTTATACTGATTATATAAATTAATTAACACCCCAAGGTTATTATGAATAGTGTTTATGCTCTTAATCCTAAAATAATTATTGATTTGTGTATATTTAATATTCATTATTTTGATTTATTAGATGGTGAGATCTTATATGGGTCTGCATTCCTGATGAGTTGGATAGCAGTATTATTTATATGGTAAATATTAATTATTAACAGAACCCATGTCTCGAAAGATTGGAATTGATAATACCCCTAAAGAAGCTTATAAGTTTTGATTATACAGCGGTCAAATAAGTTAAGCAGAAGGGTTTAAGAAATTTCATGATGCTGATTAAATTAAATTATCAGTAATTAAATTTAATAGACGGGTATCGAGAATCTTAATGTGGGAAGAAATGTTAACCATTTAATAATAGGAGCTCAATGCAAGAAGGTCTTGAGAATATGATTTAGAGTGCAATTACAGTTCTTTAGTACTGTGAACTGTAATTTAGTGTATTATGAAAATTGTAGAAACTGTTACAAGGTTATCATAATTACAGATACTGCTGTGAGATTTGCTTAATTGCGAAAACTACTGGATGGGTATCTGTGTTCTACAAGAAGTCTTAGTAATAATTATTCCATAGGGTCTTGTTGTAACCCTATCAATATGTGGATAGGTTGAACTAAATTCATAATATTTCTTCAAGATTAAAGCTAACCAGGTTCTGCTGGTACGAGTTCTCGAAAGTTCGTAACCCACACTACGTTCAGGAATCGCATAAGAGAATACAGTAAAAGGTCTGAGGTGCTTCTACTCAGAATCAAAATTGTAGTTGGAGAATCGATCGAAAAAATGTATTTTTCTCAATTAACTGTAGTTACTCCAGTTTTTATTTTAATCGTTCAACATCAAAAGTTTTATCTGGAGCTCGTTTCGGCGTTTGCCTGTCCAGTTAATTCTTATTGAAAGTCATTTAAAAAAATAATGATCTTTGTAGTTTTGCCTCCAACAATTGGTATCAGAGGCATTTTGTTTTTTATTTACGGTTTATTGGGGCTGTATAGTTTTAGAACTGTGCTAACTTTGTTTTGCAGACGTTCTAATATCAGTTTTATGATCATCATATTTTTTTTATGTCTGATTGAATGGTTTGGATGATGATTTAATTTTTTTTAATCACGAGTGTTGATCGTGATAGTTTAAGTTTTTTCTAGATTAAATGTGAGCCTACGGGACATAGATTTTTGATGTAATAGCTAGTTATTTATTTTTAAATATCAGTTTATAATATTTAAGAACAGATTGAATATCCAAGAACATGAAGAATAGGCGGCAGCATCGGCAGTGGTTTCGAGTTTTACAGGCCATGTATTGCGGTAATTTTTTAACGATTTAAAAACAATTTGTTCCGGTGAGTTTCTGCAGTTTTTATGCATAAAAAACAGCAGCAAAAATAAGTAAAAAATATCAAAAAAATAACCAAAATAGCCCACCACTTGCGGTTTTTCCGGCGACGGTTCGGGGCTAGTTTTGTTGATTTTTCAGAATGTTTTTGGGATTATTTTTTGAGCAATTGTTTAGGTATAAAATAACAGTAAACATACCTTAAAATACTATTCAAAAACTATTAAAAAACTGGGCCAAAAACAGCACAAAACAGCTATTTGAGCTATTTTTGAAGTTTTTCAAGTCAAAAACAGCACATCCAAGTGGCTTTCAGGGCTGTTTTTTGAAGTTTTTCGAGACTGTTTTCGAGGTGTTCTTCGAAGCAACAGGTTGCTGGATATTTGAGCTATTTTTTCAAAAAATGAGACAAAAAACACCACAAAAAAAGCCCAAGCGGGCGGTTGTTAGGGGCAGCGGCGCAGGTAGCGGCGATGGCGGCTTTTGGGTTATTTTCTGGCCGTTTTTGGGACTATTTTCGAACTGATTTTTGGCAAAAAAATACTACTTTTTGATAGCTATTTTTCAGTTTAAACAGCGTCGAAAATGGAGCACCGAGGTGGCGGTAAAAGCTGCCCGAAGCTAGCGGCACAAGGTGGCAGCAGCAGTGGAAGGTGGTCGGCAGTGGTGGGCTATCTTGGGCTGTCTTGGCTCGACTTTTCTAATGTGTTTTGATATTAATCTGATATGTTTGTATATATCAAAGTGTATCAAATATTCTGATGCAATTGGGATACAAGAAACTTGTCAAAAGCAAGGATTATTACAGCCTATTTTCGACAAGAGACTGAAATGCTTCAGTATATCTATTCGATCTTAAAATTGGGATATATACATATCTTGCATATATATTCATATTATCTGCGTGAATGAAGTATATCTGTTTGATATTTTTCCGTTAATTTAATTAATTAAAAAAATTCAATTTTAATTAAAATATTTTGTAATAAAAAATAAATTTAAGTTTTTTTAATTAAATAAATTTTTTTTAGATATTTTATTTTTTACAAAATATCGCGTTTAAAATAATTTTTTTTAAAATCGGATATCACTCTATTCAAGAATTAGTGTTCTATGCACCTGATGAGATAGAGAAGATGAAGGCGATTTCTTATATTTTGGCAGTAGGATGCCTCATGTATGCTATGTACCCGACATCTGTTTTGCTGTTGACATAGTTAGTAGATATCAATCTGATCGAGGGCAGAAGTATTGGATTGTGGCAAAGAATATAATCAAGTAACTAAAAAAGACTAAGAATTATATGTTAATTTACCAGGTAGACAGTCTAGTATCTTTGGAGTACATAGATTTAGATTTTCAATCTGACAAGGATTCTTATAAGTTTACCTCAGGACATGCGTTTACCTTAGGAGGTGGAGCTATAAGTTAGAAGAGTCTGTATTGCTAATTCCACTATGGAGGCCGAGTACCTAGCAGCTTCTGAAGCAGCTAATGAGGCCGTTTTGCTCAGAAACTTCCTATTGGATCTAGATGTGATACATTCAGTTCAATCAGATATTACACTTTATTGTGACAATAGAAAAGCAATTGTAAACTCGAAGGAGCCAATGGTCCATAAGAAAGGCAAGCACATTGAGCGTAAGTATCACCAGATACGATAAATTGTACAGAAAGGTAATGTTACTGTGATCAAGATTGCATCAGGAGACAACTTTGCAGATCCATTTACAAAGAGCTTATCGGCTAAGACTTTTGATAGTTATATAGAGGGCATGAGAGTCAGATGTATGACAGTATAGTTTTGAGTATATGTGGGAGATTGTTAGGGTTAGTATACTGAAAATCATGTTTTTTGTATGTAATTTTATTTTTTAAATAAAATTATTTTTTATTTTATGAGAATCTTTGTGAGCAATGTATGTGTGTCATTTCTTTAGATATTATGCATGGATGTCCAATATTCTGTATAGTATTTAATTTGGTGTGTAAAGTACGACATGCACACAGAAGATCAGATTTTAGGTTCTTGCAAAATATAAGTTTTATGTTCACAGTTTAGATGGAAATTAACATACCATCAGTACGACTATGCCACAGAGTTTTAGTAAGCATGTTTTGGTTATAAGGAACAGATAATAGCGTCGTTTATTGTTCCGACTCTCTGTACCAGTACACTTCGTGTGTATTGAATGGGACATTTGTGATAATTAATTTTATACTGACTATATAAATTAATTTACAACCCAAGGTTATTATAAATAGTGCTTATTCTCTTAATCCTGAAATAATTATTAAATTATGTATATTTAATATTCGTTGTTTAGATTCATTAGATGGTGCGATCATATATTGGTCTATATTCTCGGTGAGTTAGATAGCGGTATTATTTAATAGTGAATGTTAATTATTGACAGATTTCACGTCCCGAAAGATCGGGATTGACGATACCCCATTAAAGAAGCTTATAAGTTTTAACCAGGCTAAATCCTGCAGATGGATTTGATTATCTGGCCGTCAAATAAGTTAAGTGAAATGGCTTAAGGAATATCAAGATGCCGATTAAATTAATTTGTCAGTAATTAAATTTAATTGGCGGGTATCGAGAATCTTAACGTGTGCAGAAATGGTAAACATTTAATAACAGGAACTCAATGCATGATGGTCTTGAGATTATAGGTCAGAGTGTAATTATAGTTCTTTAGTGGTATGAACTGTAATTCAGGATTTTATAGAAATTACAAAAATCGCTGCTATGTGTCTGTGTTCCACTGGAAGTCTTACTCATAATTACTCCATAGGTCCTTACTGTAGCCCTATAAATATGTGAGTAAGCTGAACTAGTTTCATAACTTGTCTTCTAAGACTAAAGCAATCTAGGTTCTGCTGGTACGAGTTCTCAATAGTCTGTAGCTCACACTACGTTCGAGAATCGCATAAGAAAATACCGTAGAAGATCTGACAGAATCTTCAAATTGGATTCAAATCGTAGTTGAAGATTCGACCGGTAAAAATGTATTCTTCTAAATTAACTTCGGATGCACATGTTTTATTTTGATCGTTCATCATCAAAAGTTTTATTTGGAGCCCGTTTTGGCGTTTGTCCGTCCAGTTATTTTTTTTTTATCGTTTGCAAAAATAAAGTTTTTGGCAGTCTTGCCTCTAACAGCAGACGCCTCCCGCACTTTTGCTCCCTAGGCACACATCTATCGCAAACATCTTAACCCACTATTTCTCGCCTATCGCCCCAGGCCACCCAAACCACACGGTACATTGCTGAACTTTATTACTTCACACTTCGTTCCCATAGGCAAACAACATACCCACTTCTGAACCTAAGGTCGAACACAAACAATCTCCAGACATGTTACGCTCTGGATACACCATCTCAGCACTAGGCCAACCACACTATTGAACCTTTCTATGGTCCCTTCAGACCCTATGCACACAGCACGGTTCCCAAACACGATCTCTTAATCATGAGGATAACGACCAAACCATGGATTTGCATTCTCGTAGGAATCCCACAAAACTAATACTCGAGAATTTCTCCATGTAAACAACTCAATCACTGAACTCCCTTAGGATCTCTATCAATGAGAGTTACAGTTATCGACATTCCGTACAAATCAGATTACATTTCCAGAAACATCCCTCAAACGCTCGAGTTCACAGGGTAAAGCAAACGGGCTCTTCAAGGAACCACGGGCAAACGAACCCACACTCATATGATCCAAACGTTTAATTCCCATCAAAGAAGAACAATCTCACTGGATAACCAATTATGAAATATCTCTCTTTCTAGAGAAACCACGAGTTAACTCTAAGCTCTTACTTAACATCACTACCTTTTAGGGCAACCATTACACACTTGGTTTAAGAGAAGGTTAGCCATTTGTCCTTGTAAAGACACCGGACATCATAAAACAAACGTTGTCGGCCACCATTCACAATGAGCATACCACTCGTCACACTAGGTCTTCTCATTCAGATCTTTATTCAAGCACTACAACTATCGTTTACTCCTTCACATCCCAACGACGCATCTCACGTGCCTACAAGACCCTCACCGTTTATCCACCAAGGCACAACGCACACATACTCACATCACTTTAGAACATCTCCTTATGGGGTCGCGTCACACTAACTCGATTCCCAACAAGTAGGTAGCGACCAAACGGGTAGGCACAACCACGTCACAGTCTCGAGCTCGCTGCTCCGGTACACCCATCAGAAAACACAAACGTTTAACTGGGAACACCTATCTCTTATGTCACTACACGAGTATCACTCGCACATAGCTATCCGAGCATGAAAGCAACTACATGCAACACGAAAAAAACAAACCTTGCCTACCAATTCTAAACCAAACGGCATCACCCAAACGGCATCAACACGTCGTCCTAAAACAACCGAGTCAGCTATACGAACAACATTTATCACATTCCCCATAGGCCTCACACACTCACATTCACATTCTTACCATACATCATGTATTCCACATAGTTTCCTCATCTTGAAAACAACAACTCAAGCCACAAAACTCTACTATGCGGAACTTCCTAACCAACCTCGAGTCATCATTCACCACATCACAACTACCATCGATATACATCTCACCACACATACGTGTATATCACTCGAGAATTAATCCATCGACAACATTTCCAACCCACATACTCATCATCGTACAATTCTCAACTTCTATTAAAGGATGCAGCTTAACAATATGCTTCAAAAGAAACTCAAGGGTCATCAAGAGACTCTCGAAATTATCTGGTACCACAATGGCTACCAACAACACCCCATAAGGTAAGGGAAATTCCCAAATGCTGTCTAAGCCTAGACTTTCTAACGCATCTTATGCTGGAGATTACTACGCTCCCGTCCACTATGTTCTCATCCACTATACTCCTGTCCATATCCAATCTCGGGGCACACAGCTCATGACATAGCACAGCTCAAGACATAGCACGACTCATGACGTACATAATCCTCAACGCGCCCAAAACCACACCTCAATCCAACCACAACAGACAACCTCCAAGAGGTTTCAAACACCCTACCATACTTATTCGTCAGGCTACTAGTAGCACAACACATAACGGGCAACTAACTACGGTCCCCCCCAACTCACATGGGTACAACACACTCCAAATAGTCAATGCTCATCTCACGACCTTACACCCACCACAATCACTGATCACCGGGTCACACTTTCACAACCCATACCACCATCTAGACCACAACTCATCCTAGTTTCACGAGCATAACTCCTATAATCAAGGATATCACAACACCCAACTAGATTAAACTCAACTTAACCTTCTAAAGCCAAGCTTCACCCTACTCACCACCTAGTCACATCATATCAACACATATTCACATATCAAGAGAAAGCCTCAGAGTAACGCGATAATCTGGGCAACTAATTCAGATTTCTCATAGAAAGAACGTTAGCCAAATGCTTGTCTATTTTGAACCCCAAAGAAGTTGATCAGACGCCAAATGGCATGCCACATCACCCTAAGACTCAACCCTCCATGCTCATATAAACATACAACACGCCCAAGGCAATTCATTTGCAAACCCATGCAAGCACACAATTCATGTTGTGTAGTGATGTCTATTCTCATCAAACAATTCACATACGAAGCTCATTGTTACTTCCCTCGGCCCCTAGGTATTGGAACCTAGATTTTTGATTACATTTTGTCACCCTTCGAACCTCTAGGACCCGTGAACGTCCCAAACTGTCCCGCATAAAAATTCATCAACTAAAACTTTCGTTTCACTATAGGTTTGGGTTCAAAACTTAGTGGAAATAAATATTTTCTTCGAGCAACCATATTCTCATGTTATATGTACATATAAAATTTCAAGCAAATACTTCGGGTTTCAAGAGTTCATTTTCAAAAATAATATTATTACATTGATCCGAGTTATACAAAGTACAGAAACAAGATCAACTACACTAAGCCCCTTTCAAAATCTTTCCAAACTTCCACCATCCTCTAGCTAACGTTCACGATCTTCAAACCTGAAAGAAGGTAGATGCAACATACATGAGCCAAAGCCCGTAGGATAAAGACTAACTCAAATGATAAGCATAACTTGCGAGGTGTGATGAGTGCAATCGAAGTAAAAATGTAAGTTTCATCAATTAATTATTCGTTCACACACACACACACCCGCACACACCAACTTTTCCCATTCATTTATTCATTTGTTATAACAGCAACTCTTTATTCCATTATTCTCATTCACTGGGCTTTTTTCAAAATATTTTGTTCTTTCCCATTATCCATATTACCTTCTCATTACCCAATTTCTAACAAAATCGTATTACAACCAATGAACCGGCGTCGAATACAGCTTATAGAAACATCGCCCCATTCGCCCCCAATAGGCTATGCAAAGCCGTTATGGAATGGGTCACTCTATAACTCATCATGACATAACCACCACATTTCGAAGGCTAACCCGTGGGCATGTGGTTCCCATCTTGTGCGAGTTTTCGGTCTTTCACCGCGGAGCTGTTCAAGCCCAACTTAATTCACATCAATCCAAACACGGTTCATTGTTCATTAATTACTTTCATTTTCACAACCTGGGAGTCCAACCCACAACTGTTCCTTTCTCAATCATTTTCACATATTGTCGTCATTTTGATTCCAATTTTCAATTTTTCATTTCATTTTCAAATCATATACTGTTTGAGTATTCAAGTTTCCTTTCAAATCACTTGCATCATAAATTTTAATACATAATTTCTTATGATTCACATTTCATTTATCAACTTCATAAGGTACCAACACAAAATTAATTCAATCGTGACCATATCATTTGAAGAAAATGGAATGCACCCATTTATGCATATAAAAAATCTACATTCATCGTAAAATCCAACCAACCGGTCGAACACATGCATCCCAACCCAAATATATTTATATAGAACGTGAACCACCTAAGAAAACCTGTTTTAAACACCAAAACCAGCCAAAGCTTATCTTAATCAACACGATTCAAAATAAAAACAATCAACGGGTTCAAAACCTTTCAAATAAACCCAATCGAGGGTTTAATTCATGTAAAAGAGTAGTTCAAAAAACTAGGGTCACGACCTCTAAGAGCCAAGCCCTTAAAACAAAACACTAAAAATTTTGAAAATAGCCTAGACCGATCGATCGGTGAGAAGATCGCTCGATTAGTTTTTTGCCTGCACAAAAGAATCGAGAGTATCAATTGAGATTCAATCAATAACAAACTTATTTTTGAAAGTCATAGGTATGAAAATATTTACACATTTACTCAAAATGATCTTTTCAAAAATGACACCAAGTGCTTAGCCGTCTTGAGTGATAATAGTTGGTTGTGGCATAGAAGGTTTAGACATGCATACATGAACTTGATTTCTAATCTTTTAAAAAAAGAATTGGCGATTGGGTTATCCCAAATCAAATTTGAAAAAGACAAAGTGTGTGATGTATGTCAACAAAGTAAACAAGTTAGAAGTTCTTTTCATTCTAAAAATTTTTCGTACCTTTCAACACATTTTGAGCAAAGAAATAATTTTCAAAAAGAAGGAAAAGTCATTCCAAAATCTCCCTCGAGACATAAGAGTTTATATGAAGCAAAACCAACCGAAAACCTTTTTATAAAACATTGAACCAACCTACGAAAATCGTAATAATAAATTAGGAAAAACAACAACCAACCCATAGTCTATCTCGTAAACATATATCATGCATATATCAGCTCTACGGTCATAAGAACTTAAGCCCCTTTTTGTACCATAAATTCTTAAAATCATGGTACACTATTTCTCAAAAACTCTGATTTTCTTAAAAACCAACTCAAGTTTCAAACTCATATATATCACACTAGGGTTTACTCTAATAAAAAAATCAATTCAAATCGCAACAAATTTCAAGAGATAGTTTACATCCTACCTCAAAGATGTCCCACCATCAAGAATCAAACTTCTAGTAAGCTCTAATCCACTAAAGCCCAAAACGCACGACTATGGAGGAGCTTTCAACGAAGATCCATGCCCTCCAATGGTAGCTCGCTCAAGAAAATGGCAAGATCTTGACCCCCAACAGAATTGGAAAGCTCTAAGGAACTCCAAAATCCAAATCCTAGATCACCCCTCGCATTAGAGAGAGAGAGGAGAGAAGAGAGAATGAGAAAACCAACCAAAAACCTGTAACTTATAGCTTCTATTCGACATAGACCGATCGATTAGTCTTGAGACCGCTTGATCGGTCTTCGTGACTGCACTATTTATCCGACTTTGAATAAGATTATCTCCTTCATCCGAACTCTAAACAACGTCGTTCTTCTTCTCAAATTGAAGCTCCAGAAGTCTACTTTCCAATGGTTCAAACCTCGTGCCAGGATACATCTTGTACAAAACGTTATGACCAAATTAGTAAATGTATGTCACTTTTCTTCACACACTTTTCACATATTTTTGTCCGAACATCCCTTAGAACCTCATATTCTTCCTCGAACATATCTTTCATGCGTATCCAAGCTCAAAGAACTCACCTAAAACATCACCAAGATTAAGTTTTAATTCCTACTCTCATCGACACTTAATGATTTTAAATCAAAACGGATCGAGGTCTTACACGAAGGTTGTGTGTCCCAGAGGCTGTCTCGATTGTATGGTGATGAAGTCTGTAGTCATACATTTCCATTTCCCTTCCGGTCTTTCCCAGGGTTGTCCCGTTCTTCCTTTCATTTGGCCTTGACGTGTTGTATGTAGGGTTTGAGTGTCTCTTCTAATGATTGGATCGTTTCTCAGGTAGTCAATCACCCTAGAGTAAAACGAACATGATAAAAGGTATGATTGTGGTAATTATCTAGCCATGTAACCCATTGTAGTTCGGTGGTTAAATCTTCATTAGGCCCCAGACAATTGATATGTTTTCCCACGAATGCTTACTTAAGGAAGCTGTAATTTTTGATATATTATTATTGACTTTGATTCTCGGTTTGTGTGATTTCAATTTTTAATCTATTTGATTATATGTAATTTTAATATGTGAATGTGTGATTTTAACTTCTGATATGATATTGCTTTTGTGTTTTGAATTTTTCATTAGCCTTTTAACTTATGGAGAGTTTTTAA